>PVKU01004296.1:101334-151217 GCA_004027475.1 Anoura caudifer | reverse complement strand
ACATTTCTGTGCTTATAAGCCGCCCAGTCTATGGTTTTTTTTGTTTGTTTGTTTGTTTTCTTTTTTTATAGCAGCTTCAGTGGACTTAGACCGTTCTCTGTGAAGGCGTGTCACAAAAAGTCAACAAAGAACTGCTACACATGAATATGAAACAGAAAGCTTGCCTACTTGCAATGGTATTTGTTGAAGCAGAATTTTATGTGGACATTATCTTAATGAGAGCACAGAAGAAGTAGGAACCATTCTTTCCCTTGGAGCAAATGATTTATTGGGTTGTATACAGTCTTAGCCCTTGACACTGATCTTCATAATTCCACCTTAAAACATCCCACTACAGAATCCATGTCAACATTTCAAATCGCCTAGGGGCAATGCAACTGCTTGAGAGAAGTCGAAGCGCAGCCTCTCATTTTGGTTTTCCTTTTCAATAATTACGCAAAATTCACCGAGTTAGAGCTAGTGGTAGGGTTTGGGCCACTGGATTAAGCCAAGCTCACTGGCCCATCCATGGGTCAAAGCATTTAGCAGTTTCTAAGTGTTGATTTAGACACCAGAGATCCAAAGTTCTGAGACTGCCTTAGAACAACCTTGAGGCTCCAGGTGCCCCAGACTCCAGAACATTCCAGGGGGATGGATGTTCGGCTTTCACAAGCCCAACTGTTAATGCCATCCACTCGGGAAGATGGAATGTGTGACCAGAAATATCTCCCATGGGGCAGTTTCTGTCCATTTCTCTGAGAGAGTTATCCCCCGTTATCATTGTGGAGAGCGCCCAGCAGCTTCCTGAAACCAGGGTGGAACCCCAGAAGACTGGGAGAGAAGGGCTTTGGAGAAGAGCTGGAATTGATTAATTATTGGGGATGGAGTCACTTTTTTGTTAAGCGTAGGGATGGGGAGGGGGAGAGTTTTAAGAGGTGGAACACTTTTTTGTTTTATCAAGGCAACCCTGAGGCACCCCAGACAACCCAATCACAGAAGAAGCAAGATGACCAGAACTTTGCCTCCCGCCAGATGTCTGAATACACTGCCAGCAGAGGCATCACAAGGCCTGGGGAGATAGGCTGTCTTCTTCCTGGTCACTGTGAGATGACAGGGTCATGAGGTCACTCAGCTCTGTGTGTTAAATCCTTGTGCCCCCTAAACTCCAGGGTGGCTTGTTGGATAGGAGGAGAGTGAAGGGAGCTCTCCAGAGGGGCAGCCTAATCAAGACTCGGGGGTCCCCACTTGGCTCTGGTCCAGGGCGCAGGCACTCTGCAAGACTTACTAACCCTTTCACTGGCAAAATACAGCTCTAGACGATGAAGGGCGTTCCATGGGCTATAAAGGTTCTCCCCACTCATGAGAGCAGAGAAATGAATCCATGCAGAACCAGACAACAGAAATGCATGTGACGGACAAACTTACCATCCACCGCAGCCACACAGACACCTACACAAATACACCAGCAGCTCCCCAGTGAGACACACACCCAATCCGAGAGCTAGACGCAGCCTGGGCAATCACTTTGAACAATCCTCTGCCCAATTTACCGGCGAAGGGAAGTTCTGTGCCCAACACCATTACGGGGGAAGCAGTCAGGAGTAGAACCCCTGGCTGCTGGAGCCGTTTAGGGCTCCCGGTCCTGCCCACGCTGCCTGTCTCCTCTCACGAGAGTTATGGGAAAGAATGAAATGATACAAACCAAATAATCCAACAATCTGGGTTTTAATTCCCTCTCTGATGAAATTAGCGCTTCTGAATAGTCAAGGCAGCACATGGCTTTGCCTCTTTTTTTTTTCACTTACAAACTGACAGAAGAACAAAATTACAAAAATAGCGTAAGGATAGCCTTGCCCTTGAACTCCACACGTATCTTTCGGACATAGTTATGCTGGTCTAAATTCCACTCTTCGCAGAGCTTTCTCACGAAATCCGTGCTCTGCAGAACGTAAGTGCTGGGCCAGCACAAATGGCCCTGCTGGCTGTGTGGGAGACCTTGAGCAAGTCCCCCAAAGGGCAAGTTTCTCTCTTGCTTTCCTATTTGGAAAGTAAGGAGGTTGGACCAGATCCTCTCAAGTGTTCTGCTTAGCCCAGGTTGGACTGTGCTGCTATTTACCAAAAAATGTAGGAAATGGCAAATGTGCCAATTAGAGGAGCAGGTGGATCAGGGGAGCAGGAAATGGTGGGGAAAAAGGAGGACCAAAGAGTCTTTTCGCTCAGCTGGAAAACGGTTTCTCTTATTTCTCTTTACTGTGCTTTTGGGGTGCTTCTGAAGACAGAGGAAGGAGAACACAGGAGTTTCGAGTTGCAATTGAGGAAGACCCTGAGGTCGGGAATTTGATGAGGAAGCCCAGGTTACATCAAACAGCAAGTGACTGGCTAAGGGTTTGATGAAGTTTGGCTGTTTAGCCTCAGGTCAGAAATAGAGGCTACCAGTGAAGTTGACAACGTTGGGGATGCATCAGCTGGGGTAAACTAAGTGGTTCCCAGGGTCACCCCCTAACTGGTCTAGAAGCCATCTGCGGGGAAAGTGGAACTAATGAACCCGAATGTCTGGGAATGGGGCCCAGGGACCTGCAATTTGATCGGCACCTCAGATTATTTTTAGACTTAAAACGTTTTAGAACCACTAATATGGTCCATTCCCTCACTTACAAATGAGGATCAGCTATTTCTTTTTTTCTCTGCTTCCTTCTAGTGTTTATTCAACATAGAGAAGTCGAGTTTGACGCCAGGCCCACTCCCTCTTCCAAGTCACCAGTGTTCAGTCAGCTAGCAAGTAAGTGTAAGGAAGAAAATGTGAGAAATAGCTCGAAAATCCTCAAGGCCTTGGGCAAAGGTGCGTTTGATTTCCTTTTGTCTATCCCCCCACCTCCAAACACACAAAATGTGTTGATGCTGGTGTACACGTGGTCTCAGGTGTTATTAAGAGAAAAGCACCTAAGAAAGGAGACCTTTACCCTTCACAGAACTCACAGAGCAAGTCAGATGGTGCTTTGGGCGGGCTTGTTCCAGAAACAGCTGCCCCCCACCCCCACGCCTCTAGGAAAGTCCTGACCTCTCACTGAAGCAGTTTCTTGAGGTCAAAGATTGAGAACAAACTGCAAATAAAAACGTCCGTCTTTTTTACAGATGACTCACTGGAGGCCACCCCAGGGAGCAGCCAAGCCTCTCTGTATAAGGCAGGAGCAGCCTGACTTGGGGCATGGATAAATTAGGAAATGTGTAGCTCTAAATGGAAAAATAATAGGTAGTTTTATTTGCAGAGCTAACTGACAAATTTGGCATTCTGTGTGCTGAAATGTTTAAATATTTACAATCAAGAACCCACAGGAATAATGTTCCTACAGAAACCTTTCTGATCAAGGGTTGCACACCTCCAAGAGCCCTTTGCTAAATCTTTCTATGAACCCATTCAATTTTCTTTCTTTCTTTCTTTCTTTCTTTCTTTCTTTCTTTCTTTCTTTCTTTCTTTCTTTCTTTCTTTCTTTCTTTCTTTTCCTTCCTTCCTTCCTTCCTTCCTTCCTTCCTTCCTTCCTTCCTTCCTTCCTTCTTTCTTTCTTTCTTTCTTTTCCTTCCTTCCTTCCTTCCTTCCTTCCTTCCTTCCTTCCTTCCTTCCTTCCTTCCTTTTTCTTTTTAGTAAATAATGCTTAAATATTCCTGGGTCACCTTAATAAACAATATCTGGTAATATTTTGAATGCTGCCAAGGGTCCAGGGGCCTAGGATACACCCACGATGCAGATATGACTATCCAGCAAAGAGGTTTCTTGGCTAATAAGTAGGTGGGAATGCTAAACCCATTGCCATTTAACATGGGGAGGTCACAAAAATCTTCTTGCCAATGCCTTTCATTTGAGCTGGGCCCTGGAAATTCATTCTGGAAAGTATTTCAGGAAGCCTGAGAAGTTCATGTCCTCTTAGGATTCAAGCTGCTCCTAGGAAGTCATGACCAAACCCCGACTCCCAGGAAGAGTCTTCTTGGAGGCAGGGATCGTGGGGAGTTTGTGAGTCTGACCTTCCCGGAGTACTCCAGAGAGGGGAGGAGTGACCTAGAGCTACACCTTCCATGACGGCATCTTCTGTATGCTCTCCACGCTGCCCACTGAGAATGCCTGGCCCCACTGGCATATTCCAGCAAATTTGTAGGAGAATGTACGCAACCTGCCCCAAGTCCCACCGAAGTGAGTGGAAGGGCTAGAATTCCAACTCACGTCCCCCCATCCCCCAGGCCGCACTGCAATATATGATACCTGCTATGGAGCCATTTTCAAGTAATCATGAAAGTCAAATTATGCTTTTAATCACTGAGGAGTGCTTCACTGAACCTCAGATGACTTATCTATAAATCAGGGCTAATAACACCCCCTCACAGAGTTACAGTGCATATTGAATGAGATAACATACGTGTGTCAAACATCCAACACCTTTTCTGGGACACAGAACACTTGGAAAACATGAGGGCTATTATTTTTATTGTATTTGGGGAGTAGAAAGAAATGAGTGGGTTAGTTGAAGTGTGCACATTGTTTTCTATGATCCGATACAGAGACAAATGAATGATCTTTGGGAATTGAAAAGAAGTGTTACAAATTGTCACCTTATCTAATTTGGACTTAACAAATCTTTAAACCAACCGACCAACAGAAGAGAGCTTTTTAGGGTTGGTTGTAAGTTATTAGAGGGGAATGTACTCAAGGCTGTTTTGAATGGAAAAGCAATTTACAGAGTTATAAATGCGAATACGAAAGGGATGAAAAAAGAACATAATAGTCAACCTGCCAACATCATAAGGAAGATGTCCATCCTTCATTCCACATGTTATGAGCACTTCCTCTGTGCTGAGAATAGCGACGCTGATCCGTGCCCTTCTCAGAAAGGCATTTCCGGTGCGAGTGACGACATCTGAGACTCCCTGGGCGTAGACAGGTCACAGCACATTTCTTTAACGACAGGTGGAGACCATCCTAGGGGAACCGGGTTAGCCGAGGATAGTAACATAACTAAAAAGTGTCCATAGGTAACAGCTGCTTCCATCTAAGCAGTAATATGTATTAGGAAAGCTTTTGTCAATACAATGTTACTGAAATTGTGACGTTTGATGGTTTGAGTGGAGAATGCTAGAAAGATGGGTTTATTCCTACCAATCAAAAAATGGGGGAAAAAAATGAGTGTTGTTTTTTTTTTTTTTTTTTGTCTTCCTGCACTTATGTAGCTGTCAGAGTTTGTAGAAGGAATATCAGGAAAATGTTTTGCAATCTTAAAGAGTATCTGTATTAGGTAAGTACCCTTATTAGCATCATATATAAAAATTCACTAAAAATGAACCAAGGACCTAATGTAAGACCTAAACTATAAAACTCTCAGAAGAACACATAGGACAACAACTTTATGATGTTGGATTTGGCAGTGAATTCTTGGATATGGCACCAAAGGCACAGATAAAAAATAAAAAATAAGCAGATTGGGCGGCATGAAAAATTTTAAAATTTGTACCGCAAAAGACCCTATCAACAGAGTAAAAAGGCAACCCACAGAATGGGAAAAGTATTTGCAAATCATATAACTGATAAGGGATTAATATCCATAATATATGGATAACTCACAAAACTCAACAACAATAAAAACAACACAATTCAAAAATGGGCAAAGAACTTGAATAGGTATCTCTCCAAAGAAGACGTATGAATATCCCACAAACACTTGAAAAGATATTCAATATTGTTATTCATCAGGGAGAACCAAATCAAAACCACAGTGCTCTGGCTGGTGTGGCTCAGTGCATTGAGTGCCGGCCTGCAAATAGAAAGGTTGCTGGTTCGATTCCCAGTCAGGGTGCATGCCTGGTTTGGGGGCCAGGTCCCCAGTTGGGGGTGTACAAGAGGCAACCAATCAATGTATCTCTCCCACATTGGTGTTTCTCTCCCTTTCTCACTCCCTTCTTTCCCTTTTCTCTAAAATTAAAACAAATAATTTTTTAAAAAAATAAATTTAATTTAAAAATAAAATAGAAAAAGAGATAAGAAAATAAACTAAGAAAAACTTCTTTCCAGGAAAGGTTAATAGATAGCCTTCACATTGTGGCCGAAAGTTCTGGCCAGTATCTGTGTTCTTCCCTCCCGTGATATGCCGCAGGACGGTGTCTTTAGCCCCCACGCAGTAGGTGGATGATGTGACTGGTTCTCACCGATGGAAGTGCACGAGGGATGCGTGTCATCTCTGAGCCAGGGCTAAGAGCAGAGGTACCCTCCCCACCCTTCTTTCCCATGCCCTAGAAGATGGCAGAGCCCCTGAATGGAAGGAGCTCGAGTCCCGGAACGACCAACGGAACAGTCCTCACCTTCGTGGACTGTGAGAGGACTGAGAAATAAAACTTTATTTTATTAAGCCACTAATACTGGGGGTTGTTTGTTAGAGATACATTATTATTTAGCTTAACTAATGTATACCAACTAGTAAGTAAATCTATCTGTGCATTTATGTATAATGTGATTATATTATATTATGTGCATACATTTTTCACATTGTTCTGTGAGCCAGTGAAAACTTTGGCAAAAGACAAGTGTGGGGACCACCGCTGTGCTGCCTGGGTTTAGAAGTGTGGAAGCTACACAGTAGAAGTTAATAAATTCAGCTACTTAGAATCATGAGACTTCGCGTTTATCCATTTGATTTTTAAAATGCTCTGGCATAAAATTTACTAGCGACTTTAAATTTAAATTTATTGCTAGAAAATAGTAAGGAATCCTATCATTGATTGGCACAGAAGATTCCTTTCTCCTTGGTCCAGATCCATCCACATAATTTGATACTGCTTAGCCTATAAGAATCCTGCTGTTCGATTCAAGGTTTACTAAATTTTCTGGCTCAGGCATAATATGTGGAACAAAATCATCCAAGTGGCCCAGTGAAAAGTCACTCCAAATATAAGTGAGTATAAGCCAGGCTGTAACATTATGCAGATATGCTCAGGAAGGAACTTTGTTAAACAGCTCCTAAGTAATATATTTATGGCCAAACCAATAAAGAAAACTCTCTTCAAGCCAAAGGTGATATATTTTAAAAGGAGACAAACGTCAAGTTGAATATGGAACTTTCGGCATCTGAACGTCAATCTTTGCTCTGACTCGAAGCTCTTAATGAGAGGCAACAGTGAGGTTTTGATGGCATGTGTGTATGTCCTGACCAGCAGGTCAGCAAACCAACACACAATAACATCACTTTTAGTGTTTCAGATTAGTTTTCAGTAACATGATCTTTGTAAACTCGGTCTGAAATCAGTCTTCTGTCTGTGTGTGATCACACATTGTCCAACATCTAAAAAGTACCTGGTGTCTTCAATGAGATGGGTATTAACGGACACCTTCAGAGCAGGTTTAATCCACACGGGCACACATACACACACACACAGTCAGTCTCACTGCATTAAAGTGACACAGTTTTAACCAAAGATGAGCGTTATCCCATTTGATGACAACAGGGACCACTGGCTATTTATTTGCTAATCTCCTCAAACAGTGCGAATACATACATGGGCCGTTCTGTGGACTGGACACATTCAACGCTTCTTCATTAGCCATTGATTGAAGACCCCCCTAATTCAGAAGCCTTTGGTCTAAATGACTTATAACTGTTTCCAAAAATGTAAGTCATTTTCAAAGAGATAAAATAGATGTTGAGAAGTGAAAGGAATCCTCTACTTGAAGCCAGAAGTTCCGGTTTTTTATTTGCCTGCTATGTGTTCTTGGCAAGTAACTTTATAGCTCAGGGCCTTGGTTTCTTCATGCCATGGAAGTGATACAGAGTCCTGGGGATGTTTTGAGGCTAAATGGGGTAATATATAAATAGTACAATGCATGGTATGATTATTTCTTAATTGTCATTTAAAGGGATATTAGTAGCCTTTAAAGTAATTTTACACAAAGATTTCCCAAAATGTTTGGATTCATGAAAGTTAATTGCAGTAAGTTTTTGTCTTCACAAAGGAGACACTTCTCATTTGTTGCATTAGCCCTGGAGTGTGGGTTAAAAACTCAGTCACACTATTACAATCTGAAGGGTTAATAAAATAGTGCTAGTTTGATGAAGACTTTGACCATTCCCAGGTTTTTCTTAACTGCCCGCAAAGCACAGGAATGCTGCAGAGACTAAAATGAGAGGGAGGTGGAGATTAAAATGGCAAGTACCCCGACAGGCATCTGAAGTTCCCTCTGGATGAGGCTCTGATTAAAGAATGGGAAATATTTTTGCAATAAAAATTCTTGTCATTAAGCCAAACACCTTTATTATATTAGGTTCCTCTTGGGAGAGCTGAACCCTCCCGGGCAAGGCACCTCATCTCCTTAGGGACTGACACCCATCTGTGACCAATAATCTCAGTATGGATCTGTCCGAGCCCTGTGTTGTAAGATTTGACTTTTAAAGTGGATAGGTGTAGGGTCAAATTGCTCAGAAAGAGTTCATATCTAAATGCCTTCAGATTTGCCCTGTGTTTTTAATAATGCTATTGTTCCTATTATATCACTAGTCTCTTAAATTAATTAATTAATTAATTAATTAATTTTTTAGAGAGCAGGGAATGGAGGTGCAAAGAAAGAGAGGGAAACATCAATGTGAGAGGGAAACATCGATTAGCTCCCTTCCGTACGTGCCCTGACTGGGGACCAATCCATGCCTTGACTGGGGACTGAATCTGCCATCCAGCCATGTGCCTCTTTCTGAGAAATCAAACCACTGACCTTTCAGTTCGTGGAACAATGCTCAGCCTATATTCGGCGACCCAATCAAAAGACATGGGTAGCTGAATGGATGCAAAAACTATATACATGTTGCGTACCAGAGACCCAAGTCAGAACAAACGATGCACACAGACTAAAAGTAAAGGGATGTAAAAAGATATTTTATGCAAATGGAAAGGGAGAAAAAAGCTGGAGTAAGAATACTTATAGCTGACAAAATGGACTCAAAACAAAAGCTATCACAGGAGACAAAGAAGGACACCACGTAATGATGAAGGGAGCAAGACAACAAGAGGATACAACCCTTGTAAACACGTATGCACCAACATAGGAGCACCTAAATATATAAAGCCAGTATCAATAGATGTAAAAGGAGAGACTGACAGCAATACAGTCATAGTAAGGGACTGTGACACCCAGCTGTCATCAATGGATGGGTCCTCCAGACAGAAAGTCAACAAGGAAACAACTGCCTTAAATGACACACTAGAGCAGCTGGATTTAATTAACATCTTCAGAGCATTCCACCCCAAAGCAGCAGAATATACATTCTTTTCAAGTGGACATGAAACATTTTTTAGGATAGACCTCATATTAGGACCAAAAAAACAACTCTCAATAAATTTAAGAAGATTGAAATCGTATCAAGCATCTTCTCTGAACATAATGCTATGAAAGTAGAAATCAATGACAAGAAAAAAAAACTAAAAAATACACAAAGTCATGGGACCTAAATAGTGTAGTACTAAACAATGAATGGATCAACAATGAAATAAAAAAATCAAAAGATACATGAAAACAAATGAAGAAGAGAACAAAACAACTCAAACCCTATGGGGCACAGTAAAAGCAGTTTGAGAGGGAAATTTGTAGCATTCATTACAGGCCTACCTCAAGTAACAAGAAAAAGCTCAAAGAAACAATCTAACTTTACACTTAAAGTAACTAGAAAAACAGCAGCCAAGAAAGCCCAAAGTGAGTAGAGGAAATAATAAAGTTTACAGCAGAAAATAAACAAAATAGAGACTAAAAAACAATACAAATGATCAGCGAAACCAAAAGTTGGTTCTTTGAAAAGATAAACAAGGTTGACAAACCTTTAACCAGACTCATCAAGAAAAGAATGAATGAGGACACAAATAAATAAAATCAGGAATGAAGGTGGAGAGGTGAGAAATGACTCCACAGAAGTACAAGAGATTGTAAGAAAATGTATGAACAACCAGATGCCAACAAATTGAACATTCTGGATGAAATGGATAAATTCCTATAAATATAAAATCTTCCAAACTAACTCAGAAAAAAAAATCAGAAAATCTGAATGGATGGATAATAGCTAGTGAAACTGAAATAGTAATTTTTAAACAATTCCCCCAAAATAAAAGTCCTGACCAGATGGCCTCACAGGTGAATTTTACCCAACATTGTCAGGAGAACTAACACCTCTCCTTCTCAGACTAGTCCAAAAATTCAAGAGAAGGGAAGTCTCCCAATCTCACTTTATAAGGCCAGTGTTACCGAATTCCAAACCTAGATAAAAACACTATAAAGAAAGAAAATGATAGGCCAATATCCCTGATAAACATAGATGCTAAAATCCTCAATAAATTATTAGCAAACTAAATACAACAATACATCAAAAAATCATACACTGTGATCAAACAGGATTTATTCTGGGCATGCAAAGATGGTAAAATACCCACAGATCAATAAATGTGATACACCATATAAACAAAATAAAGGATAAAATCACATGATCATGTCAATAGATGCAGAAAAAGCATTTGACAAAATCCAGCATCCATTTGTGATGAAACTCTCGGTAAAGTGACAATAGAGGGGACGTACCACAACATAATAGAGGCCAAATATGACAAATCCACTGCCAACATCATACTCAATGGGCAAAACTACAAGTGTTCCCATTAAAATTTGGAAACAGGTTCGTTCACTTTCACCATTCTTATTCAACACAGCACTGGAAACCTTAGTCACAACAATCAGACAAAAAGAAATAAAAGGCACCCAAATTGAAAAAGAAGAAATAAAACTGTCATTGTTTGCAGATGACATGATACTGTATATAGAAAATCATAAATATTCCACCAAAAGACTATTAGAACTAATAAATGAATTCAGTAAACTAGCAGGATACAAAATAAATACCCAGAAAACAGTTGCATTCCTATATACCAATAATGAACTATCAGAAAAAGAAACTAAGAGCATGATCCCATTCACGACTGCTTTAAAAAATAAAATATCTAGCAATAAGTTTAACCAAGGATATAAAAGACCTGCACTCAAAAAATCATGACACTGAAGAAATTAATTGAAGAAGATACAATAAGTGGAGGCATATACCGTGTTCATGAATAGGAAGAATTAACATCATTAAAATGTCCATACTACCCAAAGCAATCTACAGATTCAATGTAATTCTTATCAAGATACCGATGGTGTCTTTCATAGAGCTAGAACAAATACTCCAAAAATTTATATGGAACCACGAAAGACCCCAAATACTAACAGCATTCCTGAGAAAGAAGTCCAAAATTGGAGAAATCATGCTACCTGATATCAAACTCTACTAATCAGAAGAGCATGGTACTGGCAGAAAAGCTGACACGTAGATCAATGGAACAGAATAGAGAGCCCAGAAATAAACCCAAGCCTTTGCGGTCAATTAACATTTGACAAAGGAGGCAAACACTTACAGTGGGGTAGAGACAGTATTTTCAATAAATGGTGTTGGGAAAATTGCCAAAAAATGAAACTAGATCACCTCCTTACACCACACACAAGAATAAACTAAAAATTAATTGAAGACTTGAATATTAGACTTGAAACCATAAAAATTCTGGAAGAAAACATAAGCAGTAAAATCTTGGACATTTCATGTAGCAATATTCTTTTGGTATATTGCCTTGGGCAGGGAACAAAAATAAAAATAAACAAAGGGGACTATATCAAACTAAAAAGTTTTTTCGCACAGCAAAGGAAACCATCAACAAAAGAAAAGACAACCCACTAAATGGGAGAACTCATTTGCCAGTGATGCATCTCATAAGGTGTTAATATCCAAAATTTATAAAAAACTTATGAAACTCACCACCAAAAAACCTAAACAATCCAATTAAAAAATGGACAAAGAACCTCAATAGAAACTTCTTGAAAGAGGACATACAGATGGCCAGTAGGCATATGAAAAGATGCTCCAAGTCACTAATCATCAGAGAGATGCAAATTAAAACCACAATGAGATATCACCTCACACCTGTTGGAATGGCTACCATCAATAAATCAACAAAAAGCAAGTGCTGGGGAGGACGTGGACCCTTAGAGCAAAAGGGACCCCTCATGCACTATTGGTGGAAATGCAGATTGGTGCAGCCACTGTGGAAAAACAGTATGAAGTTACCTCAAAAATAAAAAATAAAAAAATGAACTGCCTTATGACTCAGTGATTCCACTTCTGGGAATACATCCAAAGAAACTCGAAACACTAATTCAAAAGAATATATGCACCCACCGTTTTCATTGTGGCATTATTAACCATTGCCAAAATTTGGAAGCAGCCCAAATGTCCATCAGTAGATGAGTAGATGAAAAAGCTGTGGTACATTAACACAACAGAACACTACTCGGCCATAACAAAAGAAGGAAATCTTACCCTTTGTGACAGTATGGATGGACCTGGAGGACATTATGCTCAGTGAAATAAGCCAGTCAGAGAAAGACAAGTACCATATGATCTCACTCATATGTGGAATCTGATGGACAAAATGAACTAACAAGCAAAATAGAGACAGATTCATAGATAGAGAGCAGGCTGCTGGCTGTCAGGTGGGGAGGTTGAATAGGGAGGTGGAGGGATTGAGTAAAAAGAAAAAAGAGAGAAAACTGGGAGACACAAAGAACAGTGTGGTGATTGCTGGGGGAAGGGAGCGGGGGGAGGTGGCCGAAGGTCTAGGGGGTTACTGGTGATGGAGAGGCTTGGCCTGGGGTGGTGAACACACAATACTGCGTACAGGTCATATGTTGCAATAAAATAAAAATAAAATGGTGGCTGCTATTTGATTTGCGCAAAAAATATCACAAAATACAGTATTTTGCATTTTTCAACAAAATATGTTTATAGGAAAATTTGAAATTGAAGAGAAGTAGAAAGAGTAAAATAAAATCACCCATAATCATTCTTTATTTCCGAGCCTCTCTTTTTCAGTCCTATTTTCTACGTATGTACGTACAGGGTGGGGCGAAGGTAGTACAGTTTTCACATGGAAAGTGACACCATAGTTAATAAACAGTAATACAGGCATAAACTCTGCTTTGCGTACTCACAATTGTAAGCCTACTTTTGCTCCCCCTGAACTTAGATGTTATATATGTATAAGTATGTAATACACACTTTTAATGAGCTTATATTTACAAACTGCTACATACTGGCTTTATAATTTAGTCTATTATGAACAGTAGCCTGTCATTAAATGTCCCCCTACCGATTGTAAATGGCTGCAGAGCAGCTCCCCGCAGTGGGTCCGCTGTGGTCTGACCCCAGGGTTCAGGAGCCCTTCCCTGGGCCCGGTCGGGTGTGCTCCAGAGAATCGTGTGCTCTGGGGATAACACCCCAAGTGTGCAGCGCTCACTGGCATCCTCTGCCGTGCCCACCATGTGTTCTCTGTACTGTCCCATGGAGTCCAGCAGAGCTGGCAGCCCCAGCCTCTCATGCCCAGGGACTTTGACAATCCAGAGTGGATTGAGAGTGGAAGGGGGCGGTGGGCTGCCTTTGGCTGTAGCCCCCGCACATCGAAGTTGGCAGCCGCTGGACCAGGAGCTAACACCATGGGCTCTGGCGTCTGGCAGGCTGGATCTCAATCCCTGCCCTACCAGGCACCAGCTATAGGACCTCGGGTAAGGTGCCTCGCCCATCTGGATGAGGGACGGTAATAATAACAGCACTGACTTCCTAGAGCTTTTGTGGCAATCTAGTAAGAAATTCATGGAAAGCGTGGCATCATGTCTGGCAAACAGTAAAAGTTCAGCAGCTGTTAGCCATTATCATTGTCCCCTCAGTGTCCTTGTGAAAGTAGGAAGTCTGATGGGAGAACAAGGTGGGAGGGGAAGAATCACCACAGGAATGTAGGGAAGATCCTGGTGATGGCGGTGGGAGGGTGCGCGTGCTGGCTGACTCTATGTGTTAGCTAGGTAGGGCCATGGGACCCAGGTATGTGGTCAACACACCGGCTGGATGTCACTGTGAAGGTATTTTTTTAGGTGTGATTCCCATAGAAATTAGTAGACTTTGAGTAAAGCAGATTGTCATCTGTAATGTAGGTGGGCTCCACCGAACCAGCTGAAGGCCTTCAGAGAAAAAAGACAGACCTCCCTAAGGAAGAGGAAATTCTATGTCCAGACAGCTTTGGACTTGAACTACATCAACTATTACCTGGGTCTTCAACTTGCCAGCCTGCTCTGAAGATTTTGGACTTGCCAGCTCCCACAAACATGGGAGTCGATTTCTAAAAATCTCCCTCTCGCTCAAAAAAACTCTCTATATAGATATACACAGGGTCCAGCAGAAGTAGGCCTGCTTGAGTGTGGTTGGTGGGGTAACAATATGAGCGTAACAATTTTTAGTTTTAAATTTGAACATTTCACCTAAAATGTCACATGGTGTGTGCCCGAGTGTAATATTGTTATGTTACAGAACGACATGCTTCTGATTTTGTAATAAATGATTTTGTGATGACAGGGGCGTTATTTGTGCCAGACCCCTGTAAGTATGGATGATATGGTTATAGATACAGATACCCTATTGGTTCTGTTTCTCTGGGCAACCGTAACAAATGTGGGCTGTTATATAAAGTGTAGGGATAGTAGAGATGGGGAAAATGGAGAAGAATGCTCAGGGAATGTCCAAGAAGAAGGAAATAGAAGGGGATTATTGGGTAGATTCGGAGCAGGAACCGTGTCTTATCTTTGTAGCCTTAATACAGTTCCTGGTGTATAAGCATCACATTAAAAATAAAAAAGGAGAGAGAGAGAGGGAGAGAGTGAAGGAGGGAGGGACGGAGGGGAAGAGGAAGTCCCAAGGGAGGCTGGAGGGAAGACTGGCTCAGCTGTGCTTGAACAATGCCTGAAGTATTCCTTTCTGCATACTTTAAACATCAAGAAACCAGCACCAATCTCTTAACATTTCCCCCAAAACCTTTTACTTCATCAGACACTTCTCTCATCCACATCACTTGGAGGTCTAGCCAACAATATCTTCTTTTTAAATTAAAGTATTTAGTCTGGAATCTGTCTTGGCAGAGCCATAATGCTCTGCTTTGATTATGGATTGGTTGGAGAGATGGGACCTGGGAGATGAATGCTCAGATTGCCGGGTAATTACATCCTGACCACCAGAATTCCCCCCTGTGGTTTCAATTGGATCCATGCATTGCTTTCTGTCCCTGGCATGTGCTGGAGTCACCCACGGAGCAGCCACATTCCTGCCCAGGGCACAGGGGCAGTGTCCCCAGGATAATGTCCTGTCTGGGACAACCCCTGGAGGGTCTTCTGGACCCTCCGGGAGTTGAAAGGAGAAGCAGCCCCGGCGGTGGGTTGTGGGATGATTATGTCCGTTTTGTGTGTTCTCAGGACCAAAGTGGGACCAGGTTTCCTCTTCAGTGGTGAAACTGCAGCCATCTGGGAGGACTGATGCTCGGAGAGCTTCCCCACCGTGGAGTCAGAGTGTCGGCCTCTGAGTTAAGACGGTACTTGGTTTCGGTAACTACCCACCCCTGAGAAGGGGGCTCTTTACGGTGGAACCAGACACGCCTTAGTGCAAAGTTTTCGTAATGGAAAGAAGAGACAAAAGACACTGAAACCCAGGAGAGGAGAACACATACCTGAAAATAAACCTGGTGTATTTGCTTTATAACGTGTCCTAGGGCCACTCTCATTCACTCACTCATTCAGGTGATTCATCCTTGCCTTGCTGAGAGTCTATCATATGTAAGGCTCCCGGGTATAGATCACAAGGGGTACCACGTAGAGGTACAAAATGTAAAAGAAGCTTGAATGCCATCTTTACATTGATAAAGGGAGTTCCGGAGAGTTCTCAGTATTACTTCCAAGTAAGTCAGCACTAGGAAGTAGGCGGCATTTTTGTTCATTTTTCCCTCTCCCGTTTTTTTATTCCTTGTTCCCTAGGTACCCTGTGAACATCCTCTTTGAGAGTTTTCTTTCCTGCCTGCCTAGAACCTACACTGTATCGTTAATTTCCACTGCAATCCAAACTTTATCTGACATAGGTCCTATTTCTCTCACCTGGAAATAATTATAGTAAACAATTTCCTCTTATAGGGCTTAATTGACAGTGTGATTGGTTCCCCAGCATCAAATCCCTCCTCCCCCATCTGTGGAGAGAATTGTGAATGACAAGCTCTTACACATGACTGAGAGCAGAGGCCTGGGGAGATGCAGTATATCTCAGACCCTGTTTTGTGAGACATGAGTTTTGGGAGATATTCACAGGTAATCTACAGATAATTTTCTATATTGAATGAGCATAGCAAACAACATATTCTATCCTCCCTTAGAAATTCCCAAGAAACATTAGCATAGTAAAGGTTTAATATCCTGTAGTAAGAAAAAACTTCATTTAATTTACTTTAACTTCATAGTAATCCCAGGTGGAAAAAAATGTTTTCCTGTGGAGTGATGGCCCACAGAACACTAGCTGGGAAAATACACACCTAAGCTCCTGAAGTGAAGACAAAACGTGGAAATGGAAGGATTTCAGTAGACTTCAAACAGCGGCGAGTAGAAATGTCTGGAACTGGGGGGGCGGGTTGGAGGAGAGGAAGAAGGTCTGACCCCATTACAGGGTACTGCACAACCACAGCGAGGGGTGCTCATCGCCTTCCTGCGTCTCCTGGCCCACTTGCCCCTCCTCTAGCGGGAGCTTTCCAGTCCTTTGGGGTCTCTCCCTTACAGTCTCTGTCTGTCTGTCTGCTTCTCACTCAGAGAAAGTTCTATGGAGAAGATCTTGCTCCGCCCACACCACTCCTCTGAGGTCACTGCTCTCTGCACCTCTGAGATTTCGGGTTGCCTATTGGGGTGGGTGGAGGGGCTTCATTCTCCTGATTGTTTGGCTTGGTTCCCTTCCTGCGTTGTCATATGTTAACAATGGAGCAAGGCTGTGCCTTGTTGCAAATATTCCACAAGCATAGAACCCTAGCTTCATCTTACATGTACTGTACTATTCACAAAGAAACTATGATAAACACACGCTCTAATTTGCCCTGCACCAGATTCTAACATGTCAGAGACCACCACTCCCGTGACCTGTCCTGCTTGGTGAGGGCGGTTTAGTTCAGTCCTGGAAATCGCATTTCTCTTGGTGTCTCCGTGTCTCCGTTTGAATGTCTTGTCATTGTGCCTTGGAACGGAGCTTGTAGCACTGCCCCGCCCGATCTGTTCCTGAATTCAGGCCTGTGCCTGTCCCCTAGGGTAAATTATTCCAAGTGTGCATCTTCATTAACGTGGGAGTGACATGCTCCATTAAACGCTGGGCAAGGTTCGGGGCGCAGATGTTCAGCGTGTGCTCTCCTTGCGGGGTGCAAATCAGCGGTACGAGGACAGAGGATGTGCAATGCATTGCATTGTGATAGTATCAGAGCAGAGAAGTTTTAATGAGTGAAGTTTGTATGCTTTGACCTTCACGTTTACAAATGTTATGCATGTATATGTATGTGTGTGAGAGAGGTTTGCTTATGTTTACATTTGTCTACCCTCAAGCGGGATGAAATAATTATGCTTATAACCAGGAAAACCATAAAAAAATAATAATGAGTTTGACCAGAAGGAAGCACCTGCCCAGAAAACGAAGGCCACGTGTGGAATGTGTTTTCAGAAAGTCATGCCACGACAAGAGGCGTGGTGGTCATCATTTGCCATCGGGGTTCACCTTTTATGGTGCTACGGGTTACTGGATGTACTTCATGCAGCAAAAATTTGCAAAATAGCCTGCGATGCCTGCCAAGCCACAGTGGTACGTGGAAATGGAGTATAGTGAGAATAAGAATAAGGCCATTGACACCTTCCCTCTTACAGTTTTGAGAGTACCGTTCCTAGAAAACTGAAAAAGAACAAAGATTAAACCTGACAATGACGATTCACATGCAGCACCATTCACAGCAGATCATGCTCTGTGAGAGAGAAGGGAATGTTCCATCAGGGGCAACGGTGGTCGGCTTCCATTATGACAATGTAACTGGCTACTATAAAAATTTAACCGCCACCATTCTGACAAGAGTATAGGGTGAAATGCAAGCATGGTGCCCAGTAAGCCTGATGAATTCATTCAAAGGCTGAGATTTTGTGAAATCTTTATAGATCTAGCGGACAAGACTCTGCTTGCCTTGGTATCATAAATTCATGTAGAAAATATGAGAAAGATTTGTTACTTTCTAAAACTTTTGACATGTACATAACAGAAGAAGAAGCTGTTGGATTTTTAGATCATTTTTTAACACACCATCAAATAAGCTGGCAAAATATAAGCTAGCTGAACAGACCATTGGAAAACAATGGCAGGGAAAACACTTAGAACAGTTCATTTTGGAACTGTCACCAAAATTAATTTAGTTTTCATTGTACATTGGGTAGGTGTGTCCTAGCTCTAGATAAGAAGACAGCTTCTTATAGAACTACATTGAATTGTGCCATACGAACGGTCAATTTTATTCAGAAATAGTATTTACATTGTACACTTTCATGTTTGGTATGAACAATATGAGTATCAGTTCTAAAATTTACTTTTTCACACCAACTGTCAAAGCCACACGAGGTAAGAAATCACTGGTGCTTGTTTGTTTGTGATTATTGCTGTTGGTAAAGAAACTCTATTACCACATTATCACTCAAATACCTCAAGGTTAGGCCACTGCAGTTATAATATATATATGTATGTGTGTATATATATTTTTTATTTTTAGAGCATTTTTAGGTTTACAGAAAAAACTGAGCAGAAAGTACTGATTCCCATATACCCTTCCCCCCAACACACACAGTTTCCCCTGGTCTTAGCAAGTTGCATCGGTGTGGTACACTTCTTAAGACTCAGGGACCAACACTGGTCACTATTATTAATTGAAGCCCATAGTTTACCCTAGCATTCACTCTCTGTGTTGTACAGTTCAATAGGTTTGATACATACGTAGTGTCATGTATTCATCATCACAGCGTCACACAGAATAGTGTCACCCCTAAGGACCACTTCAGCTCTGATAACCTGCAAGAGCCCATTTGGGACATCAGAGTAGCTCAGTTACCTTGCTCACAACCACAGATAAAGCACCACGACTGAAATGAAACACATTTCATTTCCATTCAACGCATTTCTGTTCAACACATTTCACGCTATACAACTAAATATTCCTGCTTCGATCCTGGAATGAAGGAGGGGGAAGGGGATGGGAAGTGATGAGGCAGGGGGAAACGTCCAATGCAGAGCACCGGACAGCCCTGGAGGAACGCAGCTCCCAACTCGGCCCCTCCCTGCGTGGGGGACCCTCCCGCCCCCACCGGCTCAAGCTCCCTGTCCACAAAGCAAGGGGGTGGGATGCTATGGTTGCAAGGCGTTTTCTTGGAACCTGAGGGCTTCTCATGTTGACTGCCTTTGGAGAATTCAAGAATTTTTTTTAAAAAGACTAAAAACACATAAATATAGAGATTTCTATTTTGGATTTTACCAATGTAGTCAGTTAATAGCACAGTTGAGCTACAGCTAAAACAAAAAAATGACAATAATTCAGATTATTCGTAGGTAATAATCCGTAAATGCAATTCTCTTTATCTCCTTTTGGTACCTGAACAAAGCTTATAAATAAGAGAACATTCTGCTTGGAATGGAGAGAAAATTTGATATTAACTGTACAGATGTTCATAGAATGTGGGCCTTTTATTTGATACCAATTTGTCTTTCTTCTTGTTTTCACAGAACCACACTAAAGTTGATTAGTGCTTCTGAGCAGGAGAGTGGGAGAGAGAGCAGTCCGGGTTATAAGTGCCTGTGGATTTATTCTGAAACCCCAGGTTCTAGATTGAATGCATTATTAAAAATCCCCCACTTGGGGAAGAAGAGTCTCCTAGAAAGAGTGAGACATAAGAGGGGATTAAGGAAAAGAACTTGGTAGTTGGAGAGAGTAACCACCAACTACCAACTTGGCTTTTGGAGAAATCTGCAAAGGGATTTCTCAAAGCACTGGAATGTTGTGGTGGGGGCAGTCTTTTGTCATCGCTGGGTGTTAATCTGCTTTGTTTTGTTCGGATATCCATGGCCTTGTGTGTGTGCAGAAGGGAGCTATTAAAAACTTCAATCAAGCCCTGGCTGGTGTAGTTCAGTAGATTGAGTTGCTGGCCTGCAAACCAAAGGGTCACCGGTTCAATTCCCAGTCTAGGGCACATGCTTGGGTTTCGGGCCAGGTCCCCAGTAGGGGGCGCATGAGAGGCAACCACGCATTGATATTTCTCTCCCTCTCTTTCTCCTTCCCTTCCCATCTAAAAATAAATAAATAAAGTCTTAAAAAAAAAAAGAACTTCGATCGCGTTTGGATAAAGTGAGAGCACCCACCAGTTTCCTTGCTTCACCCTCAGGGGAGTGAATTCTATAAGGTACTTGCTCAATAGCCAAAATGTTCAGAATCAGTCACTAAAGATACCTGCAGTGAGTTTTTGCTTCCTTGTTTTTATCTCTGTTCCAAGTCAGTTATACTTGGAGCTCCACAGAACCTTAAAAATAATAAAGGTTTTTCTTGATAACCTCTACTCTGGGTTGTAACTAAACAGTATGGTTTTTACTTGTAGCCCTCGTTTCTCCCACTGTATTTTACTTTGTTCAGCCCCAGAGTTTGTTCACTGGCAGCCTGCAAACATTCATCAGCGATGGTGGAGGCATCCTGGTGAGCCCCCACGTTCTTTGTTTCCTTGCAGACCATGGTTGGAATAATTTGGAAGAGTTTCTCTTCTGCAGGGGCCTGGGAAAGGATGATGAATGGCTCCCTTGTTTTGACGCATCCCTTCGGTTTCCCACCAGGGAAAAAAGCTGACGGACAGCTGTTAATCTCTGTGTTTTCATGAGCCCCACCTTGCTCGCCAATAAGATCGCTCCCTGCCATGGAAAACATGTGCCGTGGGGGTGAAGCAGAGTTTCACATTATTCATTAGGCTTGGGTCCTCATTAGTACCTTCTTTATAAAATAAACACTGGGCACTGCAGACACAGGGAACAAGAGCCCACTTCATACCAAGCACAATGACAAATGTCTCCTGTGGCCCTAGATTTCAACTCTTAACATCTGTGATCTCCCCATCTCCATGGCAACATAAAGTAAATAATAAAAATAGTTCAGATCCAGGAAAACCACAGCGGGGAATGTCTGTCCTGAAAGAAAACAAGGGCTTCACATGTGTTCACATACCAGCAAGAAGGCCCATGTGAAACCTACCAGTAGATCGATAGGACAACAGCGAGTGGGGAACGCAGAGAGTGAACGCAAGCAGGCACAAAATGTCAGATTATTTGAAGAAGCGTCGTCTGCTTTCAATAGGAGGCCTGAACGGAACATTGCTTCTTATATTCCTGGGCTTGTACAGTACGGATTTTACATTTTGTCCAAATGTGTTTTGAATTATAAGCCTGTTATGGTACACTGTGTTTAAGGGGAACCATGGATTATAAAAGTAATGGTATCAAGCAAAGAGTGGGAACTGCTGATTTAGTTTCTGCCACATAGCTTCTTAGCAGAGCTGTGGTCTGCCAAAGAGACCTCCTGGGGCTCCCCCTCCCTGCACCCCAGCGGCCCCAGGGAGTCCTCCTATGCCCTTGCCCACCTCTGGAGGGAGGCAAGGTGGTGCATTTGGGAGACCCCGCAGCCCCTCCCGTTGGTGTGAGAGCAGCAAAGAGGCCCACGGGGAAAGAAGAGGTACCTTCCAGGACACAAGAAAACCGTCAGGGACAGGATATTTTTCAAAAATGAGGGCTTTACGTTGAATTAATGCTCTGGTTTACTGTAGTGACTAACACTATCCCTTTGGGCCTTTCAATGCTCTAAGGGTGGTTTAGCTCATCTGCAGAGAGGGAGAGAGAGAGAGGGAGGGGGAGAGAGAGAAGCGGACATCATGGCCCTGGGTCCCTGCCAGCCCTGGAATCCTACAATTCTATGAATTGAACACAAAGCACGATTTTGTTTCAGGCTTTGCAAATAAGAAACTTAGACTGTCTGGGTTTACTGTTCTACTACAGCAAAACCGCATTGACTCTAACCAGAGGGCAGTGTGTGTGCGCGCGCGCGCATGCGCGCGCGCATGCGTAGAGCTGGGTGTGGCCTAGGGAAAAGACCGGGCTCTAGAGCCAATCCCAGGGACTGGGTGTGTGCCCATGGGGCAGTTTCTCAATCTTCCTTGGCCGCCGTGCCTTTATCCCCTTCTATGGGGGTCCTAGTCCTCACCTTGCAGCATTGTTGTAGGAGTAATTGTAAGTGATCAATAAACGGTAACCATCATATTTTTATGGTATTTAGGGCCGTTGCTTGAAGAATAATTTTGATCACATAGGTAAGATTTTTCCAGTAGTGGGACCCCTTGTCCAGTGTGATTTTTGGACACTGAGCCCAGTACTTGGCGATGGTGATTCTATTTGGCACTAAGTATGTGTGAATCTGTACTGGAGATACAGAATGTAGGGTGTTTGTTTGTTTGTTCGTTTTAATTCTAACAGTAGGTTTTTACTCTGATTGTTTCCATCTTTCTCCTAAAGGTAAAGCATTCTGGCTACTTTAATACTCCAGAATAGTTGGGCTCTATTAAGTGGAGGCTTTTACTCTGTGATTGTGCACAGACATCTTGTCTTTCATTCACAGCTATGTGTTCAAGTTCAAAGCTAACCAGAAGTCAATAGCCACAAAGATGGCTCTGGAGCAGATTCTATTTATTGTTCCTTTCTTCCAGCCAAGTTTTTCTTCATCTCTCTTTCTTATCTTTTAACTGCTCTCTTCCTTTTTGTTCTCTTCTTCTGACTTCAGCGTTCTCTTCTTTCCAACTGTGCCCTGTGTATTTTGAGGTATTTTGCTTTCTTTACTCCTTTACCACTTCTTTCTCCATCCCTGCCTTGCTTTCCTTTTTATTGTCTATACTTTTACTTCCAATGATCCACAGCATCACTTGGGGTGGGAGCACTTTTTTTTTTAGGATAAATAATGGAAGGGCAGGTGGACTTCTCTTAGAATGTGGGGAATGGACTTGCAGCTAACTCCTGGGGCTGACTTTCTAGAGGTGGCCAATGTCAGAGAAGCCAGCTGCTCAGGATGTAGAGATACCAGGCAGAGCACTAGGCACTGTCTAAGGTCATAGTGACTCCAAGGGCACCAAAATTCAAATCAGCCAATGGAAAAGGAAATCAGGGCTTAAAAAAGTAAGGTGCTGCATTTGATTGTAAAGACAAATACCTATCATGACTGGGCAGCCTGACTTGAAATGATGAAAAAAAAAGAAAAAAGGGAAGACTTCTGGCCAAGATGGAGGCATAGGTACACACATTGTGCCTCTTCGCACAACCAAAAGAAGGACAACAACAATTTAAAAATGAAATCAACCAGAGCTGACAGAAAATTGAACTGTATGGAAGTCCGACAACCAAGGAGTTAAAGAAGAAACACTCATCCAGACTGGTAGGAAGGGCGGAGACAGGAACCGGGGCAGAGAGGACTAATGGCAAGGCAGCGGCTGGTGGAGTGGGGTGGCCAAGGCTGTAGTTAGCCAGCAAGGCAGCAGCTGGTGGACCAGGCGAGGCGGCAGCTGGTGGAGCCAGTGGTCCCACATTTGCATGTGGATAAACCGGGAGAAACAACTGGGGAGTGAGACAGACCACGCAACCCAGGGCTCTAGTGCGGGGAAATAAAACCTCAAACTTCTGACTGAAAACACCTGTGGGGGTTGAGGCGGCAGTGGGAGAAACTCCCAGCCTCACAGTAGAGTTCATTGGAGAGACCCACTGGGTCTTAAAATGTACACAAACCCATCCACCCAGGAATCAGCACCAGAAGGGCCCACTTTGCTTGTGGGTAGCATGGGAAGTGACTGAAAACTGGCAGAGAGCAAAGCAAGTGGCACTATTCCCTCTCGGACCCCTGCCCACATACAGCATCACAAACCAGCGATGTGGGTTGCCCCGCCCTGGTGAATTCTGAGACAAAAAAAAAATGGCCCAAATGAAAGAACAGATCAAAGCTCCAGAAAAAATACAACTAAGCAACGAAGAGGTAGCCAACCTATCAGATACATAGATCAAAACACTGGTAATCAGGATGCCCACAGAATTGGCTAAATATGGTCACAAATTAGATGAAGAAATGAAGGCTATGCTAAGTGAGATGAAGGAAAATATACAGGGAACCAACAGTGATGGGAAGGAAACTGGAACTCAAATCAACAGTGTGGACCAGAAGGAAGAGAGAAACATTCAACCAGAACAGAATGAAGAAACAAGAATTCAAAAAAATGAGGAGAGGCTTAGGAACCTCCAGGACATCTTTAAACGTCCCAACATCCGAATTATAGGGGTACCAGAAGGAGAAGAGGAAGAGCAACAAATTGAAAATTTATTTGAACAAATAATGAAGAACTTCCCCAATCTGGCAAAGGAAATAAACTTCCAGGAAGTCCAGAAAGCTCAGAGAGTCCCAAAGAAGTTGGGCCCAAGGAGGAACACACCAAGGCACATCATAATTACATTAGCTAAGATTAAAGATAAGGAGAGAATCTTAGAAACAGCAAGAGAAAAGGAGACACTTACCTACAAAGGAGTTCCCATAAGACTGTCAGCTGATTTCTCAAAGGAGACCTTCCAGGCAAGAAGGGGCTGGAAAGAAGTATTCCAAGTCATGAAAGGCAAAGGACCTACATCCAAGATTACTCTATCCAGCGAAGCTTTCATTTAGAATGGAAGGTCAGATAAACTGCTCAGATAAGGTCAAGTTAAATGAGTTCATCATCACCAAGCCCTTATTATATGAAATGTTAAAGGGATTTATCTAAGAAAAAGAAGATAAAAAATATGAACAGTAAAATGACAGCAAACTCACAGTTATTAACAACCACACCTAAAACAAAAGCAAAAACAAACTAAGCAAACAGCTAGAACAGGAACAGAACCACAGAAATGGAGATCACACGGAGGGTTATCAGCTGGGTAGTGGGAGGGAGAGAGAGGGGGAAAAGGTACAGAGAATGAGTAGCATAAATGGTAGGTAGAAAATAGACAGGGGGAGGTTAAGAATAGTATAGGAAATGTAGAAGCCAAAGAACTTATACATATGACCCATGGACATGAACTAAAGGGGGGAATGGGGGTGGGAGGGGGTGTGCAGGACAGAGAGGAATAAAGGGAGGGAAATGGGACAACTGTAATAGCATAATCAATAAAATATATATTTTTAAAAGGCTAAATTGACCTCTGTCCTAATTTTACCATCTACAACCAGAACCATGGGATTAAAAAAACTGACGTATTCAAACCCCTGGCCAACCAGGAACACCATCTGATCTCTAATACTACTATCACCCCCATCCAAATCTACTGATCTTCGATCAACTACTTAACCTTTTCAAGCGCTGCTTCCCTCTGTGAAAAGATGTGACGCCTCGATCTCATGTCATTGTTACAGGGTTAAATGAGATCACACACAAAGTGCATTCAGGGTGCTCTGAGGTTTCTGTGCAGTTTCTGCCTCTTGACTTGGGGTTTTAATGTTTCAGAAAAGCTCTGTTCACATTAAGGGTAGTTCAGGGTCAGTGTGGCTCAGTGCCTGACCCTAGTCTTCACGCCTTGACAGGAGTTGAATTAGAAATAAGAGAGTGAGCCTCTCAATATTGTGCTATAAACCACTGCTCTCAGTCCTCATAAATCCACACATACTTGGCACCCCCAGATCCCCATTTGGCTCACCGATGCCTGCAGTGGTCCAGTATGGAAGAAAACGTTGAAAACTGCAAGCCCCAAACCCACTTTCATGCTAGGCCTGTTTAGAGCAGTGGGTGGCAATTTTGCCTCCCAGGGGACATTCGATGATGTTGTGATCATCACAACTTGGGGTGAGTGCAGTGGGGTCCGGTGATACCTACCCCCCAAAATTTCAATAGTGCTGAGGTTCAGGAGCCCTGGTTTAAAGGTAGCCAGTCAGACAAATCATTTCATATATAGGGGACCATTTTGGCTTTGGTACCTTACTATTCATTAAGTCTGAAAAAAGTCTGGCTAGAAGAGGCATGCGATGGGATCGAAAACCTTTTTTAAACTGAGCTGCTGTTATGAATTGAGAGAAACACATTTGCCTCTTGGACAAAAATATCTGTAGCCTTTTGCATGCCAAAAAAACGTGCTCAGAGCTTGCTCGGCAGCAAGAGAATCTGTCCATAAAAGGGATTGGACTTCGCTGCCCAGAGGGATTCCCTTCAAGGGTTTCCCTTGTGAGCCCCCCCCCCCCACAACAAATCACTTGGAAAGGGAAATGTTGGCCAGCCTTCTGAGTTCCAGCCCCTCCCGGAGGAGTGTCGCATTTCCCTGGAGGTGAGACTGAAGAGGCGATGGGGAAGGGACAGAGCTCTAGCCCTAAAAAGGGGTGGTTTGGGAACGTCTCCTTTTTTCTTAGATATGAAGATTAGCCCGCTTACATGGGAAAGGCCCTGGGGGGAGGGGCGGGGCGGGAAACCAGGTTTTTTTCTCAGGGGAAGCCGAGAGAAGGCTTCAAGGACGGGTGGTCGCCTGGGATTCTGTACCAGAAAGACAAGGGTTTGAACCTCAGTTCCTGCAGCTGCTCGCTGCTCGGGGATCCTGGAAAAAGAAAGAAAAATAACGGAAATCGCTGCACCCTGACTATCTGCCAGACTCCATGCTGGTTTTGCATATGCAGTACAATTTCACTTCACTTTTCCAATAACACTTCGAAGTAGCTTGGCCCCGTCATAGAGTCAGTAGCTGGTTAAGTCACCCCAGGTTTGTTTGACTCCACTGCCCATGATTCTTCGTCTATACCACACGATTTCCCCAACCCCCAGCCTCCTTGAGCTTCAGTTTCCTTGCTTGTTAAATACACGCAGTCGGATCACCTCAAAGGAGTGTTAGGAAGGTAAATTTGGAGCAACTCCTGGTCTGTAGCGGGCCCTCGCCTCCAGGGGGAGCCCAGCCTCCTCCTGTCCCCCTCCCTCCCCTCCTGTGCCCGGCTGCTCAGCTTTCGGAACGTTTCTCAGCCACTGCACCCGAGGGGCACAGCCCTGTGCGGAGATAAGGCCCTGCACCCTGCCAGGGCGCCGGCTTCTGCGTCCTCCTCTTTGTTTCTCAGAGCTGAAGTCAACTAACTCCCTTTGCTGAGGAAGTCGCAGAGGTTGGGTGCAGTCAACGCCCTCTCCCTGGGGCCTCCCTTTCCCCTTCCGCTTCGGAGGACGTGAGGTTGGTTCAGCGGCCCAGGCCTTGGTCCTCAGCCCTGGGAAGACCTGTCAGCGCCTCCTCACTCCTCAGACACTGTTGCCCTCCAGGGACACTGGCCTGGCCTGGACACCTGCGTGGAAAGGCAGGCCAGCTCCTTGGGAGGCCTGAAAGCAAGTCTTTTTATATATTTTTTTTCTGGGTGGAGCCTTTCCTTAATCCACAGGGCCTTGGTGTAGAAACCGACAGAGACAGACCTCCACAGGCCTCAGGTCCATGGAACAGGAGGGGGCTTCCCGGGGCTCAGCTAGCTCCCCAGATCAGCGCTGCGCTGCAGTTGGAATCCAAACCCCACCGGGAGCAAAGTCTGGCTTCGTCTGCTTTCATAATTTGTACACTTACCTCTCTCAGGGAGGCTTTCAGGAGTGGGTGATTTAGGGCAGGGTTCAGCGATTCCTCAGTTTCCAGACCACATATGACACTAACACCACCCCTTAATCTGCGGGGGCCCCCTATCTAACAGTTGGTGCTTGGCAAATGTTACCGCTCCCGTAAAATGAACAGAGTTTGAGAGATCACACAGTTTGGTCCCACTAATGACCACATTAAAGTGAGCGTTCCCTCTCTCGGGAGTCAGTGGTTCTCTGAAAGTCTCGGCCCCTGGAATCAGACATGAGACAGAAGAAAATGACTTCTCTTGTGGAAGAGAGAGGCACATTTATCATCATCACAGTTTGGTTTCATTCTTAATCAGTTTAAATTACAAGGATTTGAAGTATTCCCATGCATTATTTATAAACAAATTTTTAAAAATGCAAATCCCACCCCCATTTTTTTTTTGGATATGGAGGTGAGGGGAAACCTCAAGAAAAGTCGAAGTGCATACAGAAATGAACAGCCATATTGATCTAGAAATCTTTGACATAATTTTTTCCATTTGTACAGTGGTAACGAACTGTATTAAATATGTAAGATCTTCTTTGACATGGGTTTGATGTCGACATGGGTCCAGAGAATAATAAAGTATTCTCTAAAGAAAAAAAGAAAAAAGAAAAAACAATAGTCTAAACCCAGACAGTTAGGCTGTGTGCTCTGGGAAGGTCCACAACAGCTGGGGAACGGCCGTACCCAAAGCTGTCGACTATGCTGTGGGAACATTCTATTGCTTATATATTCCAGAACGTCGTGAGTGAATTTGGTGCCTGTGGTTCTGTTTTGTTTTTGCTTGTTTTGTTTTTTAAAAGTCATTTGCTGTTGCTAGAAGTGAAAATCCTCTTTATGTCGAATAACAATGTCATCCAAATGCCTGTTAAATCATGGAGCTAGAGCTTTAAAAAAATGTTCTTAGAACTAACGTAGGGGTTGGCCTACTTTTTCCGCAAGAGCTGGATAGTACGTGTGTCAGGATTTGTACGCCGTACGGTCTTTGTCACAGTTACTCAGCTCGGCCGCAAAGAGGCGGACGAAGCCTCAGACAACACGGAGGTGAACGAGTGTGACTGTGATCCAATAAGGTTTCATATATGAATACTAAAATTTGAATTTCATATCATTTTCACTTGTCAAAAAGTTCTTTTGCTTTTTTGTACTGATTAAAAATGTCAAAACCATTCTTAGCTTGTAGGCTGTACAGAAACAGGTGATGGGCCAGATTTAGGCCCCGCGCTAGCAATTAGATGATATAAAATGCTAGTAAACAAAAGTTATTTATGTGCTTAAAAACTATTAGAAGTAAAAATAAGTTACAGTGTTTGTGTGTCTGTGTATGCCTGTACATACACAGGCATACACAGACACACATGTATTTATGATTATGGAAAATTATTTTTAAATCATTGAGGAGGTTTTGATTGTAGGCACCATTCAACAAAAAACTAGATCTTTTTTTTTTATAAACCCTACTCTTTTTTTTTAAAGATTTTATTTATTTTATCTTTAGAGGGGAAGGGAAGGAGAGAGGAAGAGAAATATCAATGTGTGGTTGCCTCTCTTGCGTCCCCCGCCGGCAACTGGCCTGCAACCCAGGCATGTGCCCTGACTGGGAATTGAACCGCAATCTTTTGCTTTGCAGGCCCACGCTCAATCCACTGAGCTACACCAGCCTTGGCTAGATCATGTTTCAAGTCACTCTGTCAGAAAGGGCAACAATAGGTGGTACTATGATGTTTTATCAATCATAGTTGTATAAATTGGGTACCAGTTAAGTTATAGAACCAAAGAGATCTAAAAATACTATCACTTGAACAAGATGGCAATGCGTCTCTGTGTTAGAGTGTGGGTTGGCAGTGCAGGCCTGGCACCCAGATCCGTCCTGTCTTATTCTTCCATAAACTTCAACACTCAGTTCTTACCTCATAGTCCATGATGGCTGCTTCACCTCCCAATATCACATCTACATTCCAGTCAGCCAGAGGGGAGAAAGGGGAAGGGGAGGGCAACTTGGTCATAATGTTTATTTTTTAAAAAACACTCCTTCCTCCTTCCAGCCAAGATGGAGTAATGAGAACTGGATTTATCCTCTGACTTCAAACAACAACAATGACGTGAAACAATGGTTAACATGAAACTTTTGGAATATTGGATCTTGGACATCAGTCAACTGAGGACAGTGATCCCTGAGAGACAGGAAACGAATGAGGTGAGCCCTACAATGGTCTCAGGCAGAGGTGCAGGGTGGGAGATCCAGAGTGAGGATGTGGGGTGGGGAATCCTGGGAAGAGACGCTGCACAGCGAGTGGGCCCCTGAGATCTGCAGAGGGTCCTGCACCCCCAGGTCTCGTGTGAGCTGTGGTTACTGCACGTGTGTGAAGAAACCAGCCAAGGCCTGGGAAAGAATCACCTGGGAGCATCAGAAGGAAAGTTCTCTAAAGTTCACACAGAATCAGGAATAGCTCTTCTTCCCACCAGCCAGAGTAGAAAACCCTCTAATTCACAAGTGCCAAGGAGGATTCTCAGAGGGTTTTGCCTTAGTAGTAGTAGTGGTCACTCCTAATGAAGCTTCAGACAAGACCAAAAACGATCAGATTGTTTCCAGATGTGATGGGCTGAATGGTGGCCCAAAGATAGCAATTCCTAATTTCTGGAACCAATAAATGTTACTTATTCAGAAAAGGGATCTTTACAGATGTGACTACGTTAAGGATCTTGAAATGAAGACAACATCCTGGATTACCCAGGTGACCCCTGAATATGCCATTACAAGTGTCCTTATGAGGGGGGAGGCAGAGGGACATTAACCCACGGAACAGAAGCTGCTGTGAATACAGAGGCAGAGATTGGAGTGATGTGGCTGAGGGTTGCCTTGTACCACAAGTACCAGAAGAGGCAAGAAATGGATTCTCCTCGTAGCCTCTGGAGATGCCCTGCTGACACCTTGGTCTTGGACTTCTGGCCCCAGAGCTATGAAAGAAAAAAAAAAAAGTCTTATTGTTTTAAGCCACTAAGTTTGAGATAATTTGTTACAGCAGCCTCAGGAGACTAATACTGCCCCCCGATAATTTAACTGCTTCTCATAACAAAACTCAACAGTATTATAGGAATACAAAATTATTCAGTACCTAACAAGATTCACAGGGTTTAACATCCAACCAACAATTACCAGGCATGCAAAAAAAAAAAAAAAAAAAAAAAGCTGGGAAATTCAACACGTAATGAGGAGAAGCAGCAATCAGTTGCACTGACCCAGAAAAGACCCAGAGGATAACATTAGCATACACGCTTTCTTTTCGATCAGGACCTGATGCTGCGATGAATGGGGCTGCAATCTGGAGTTCTATCACCAAATGATGAAATGGAGAACATTGGCAGACAGCTGGCAGTCTCAGCCATGATAGTAAAAAACCCTTGTCTCACCAGTTGTATTAGTCAGGGTTTTATGGTTGCAAACAACTGAAACAGATGTGGTTGATTTAAGCGGAAAAAGCATTTAATAAAAGGATATTGTGTATTTCACAGACTTCAGAACCAGGCTTAGAAATTGAACAGGAACGAATGGGGCCTGGCAGCAGCCAGGACCAGAGCCAACATCCTGCTCCAGAGCCCAGCCAGTGCGCGTAGTGCTGGACGCCACAGCTTGCCCTCCGAAGTCACCATATGCAGCTGCTGCTCCTCAGCCACTGCTGCCACTAGACACTGCCTTTTGATGACACTGCTGCTGTCAACCACCAGAAAGGGTCCTCCTCAGCTCTGCTTCTTTGCAGCATTAGCTGAAGGCTGCAAAGGGTGCATCCCACACACAGAGCTTCCGCCTTAACCTGAGCCCCACGGGAGGCTGGGCGAGTGTGTCTTACTTAAGCTATGGCAATGAGAAGCAAGTTCGCCTGGAATCAAGATGTGTAAGAAAAAAAATCTTCTCAAAACTGGAAGAGGGTGCAGAACCTGAACAGCCAAATAATAAAATAATAATAATAGTACTAGTAATGGCCCATTCCCTGAGTTCCGATTCTACTGATGTTAATAAGCCATGAGTACAGAGCAAAAGGGAGATCTTAGCACCTGTGACTCATTCTGCTCTTCGGGACCCACCTTTGCCACTCATGTAAGTCTGCCTTTACTTCTTCCTGATGAAGAAATTTTAGGCAGATGTATGTGAGATTCATGAATGATCATTGGGAAGTAAATCATCAGTGTCTGTGTTATTGACTTCCTATTTTGGGTGATTTTCTTTACTATCATTAGTTACTGTATTAGTTACCAATTGGCTACCAACTTCTGTATCCAGGATGGGGAAGAATGGAATCTAAGGAGAATGGCAGGCAGTGAGTTCAACGGGCGGTTCTTTCCTTTGTGCTAGGATATTTACTATGGAGGATGACTTTGGCTCTGTTTTAGTCCTGATCGACTTGCTTCCTAGATTTCTTCTTTGACCTGATGATCTCCTTTACAAACGGAAGTATTAGATCAGGGACTCTGACCGGAAGGAGCAGTACTTTTCACACAGCTGTATTGGTATGATGTAAGAGTATTGAAAAGATTGCTATGTTGTTCCAATAGTTCTGTCCTTTGAAGTTAATTCGTTGGACCCTTTCTCTAAGGCTCTCATTAAAATACAAAAATCGCAGAAGGAGTGAGTTTTTCAGGGAACAATGACCCCTTATTTGGCACTACAGAGTGCCTCATGCACAATGTCACTCATTATTCCTCGCAGAAGCCCTATCACAGGAGTGTTATTGTTACTCTTCTCCTACAGATGAGGACAGTGAGGGACAGAGAAGCCAAATAAGTTGCCCAAGGTCACACAGCTAGTCAATGCTATCACCGGGATTCAGATGCTCCAGAGTCGTCTCCAGCGTCCACCTGCTTAGCCTCTGCCCTTTGCTGCCTCTCACCTAGGAGAGAGGTGACAGGTATAGGTGAGGCAGTAAAGTGCTGATAAAAGGAAGAAGGGAGCCCAGTCACAGCACACAGACCCTGGAGGGCAGGCCTGTGTCCAGGTGGGGACACATAGGAAAGGCGTGGAGGGCTGGCACAGCACCCAGCACCCCTTGGCCACGGACCTTCTTTGTTCCTGGCTAGCGGACCTTAGCCATCTTTTGCACACGGCCCTGACTTCGGGGCTCTGCCTTCTGAAGGAGACCCGCATTACTTTCATACCTAATAAAACCGGCCAACTCTGTCTGCCTCCTTGATGTCCAAGGACAACCATGGGGAAGGGGGGACAATTGTAAGGGGGGAAGGATGTAATCTTTCCATAAGGAAATATGGAAGATTATTTGTTTGTCTGTTGTGGGGGGAAAGGCAGCAACCTGCACACCAGAGAGGCAAGCTCTCCATGAGAGAGAAGGACACCTGTGGGTGCCATTCTAAACATGGACCAATGTACTTAGGCCCCCGGACTGGAGGCTCTGCGGTCCGTAAGCCCCAGAGTCTTTGTACTGGAGAGAGGGAGTCACAAAGCACCATATGAACAGAAATATTCACCGTCATGGAGCCACGGAGTTGCTGCTGCTGCTTCTTCTGGGAAATTCACCCACCAGGAGGTGAATTGCAAGTTTGCATCCCCCCCCACTGCCCCTTGCACAGAGAAGGCCAGAACCCAAACCAGGATTCAGAGTCCGCCCTGATTCTCTCTCCGCCTCGCTGTCCATCATCTCTTCTTCCCTCCCTCTTTCTCTTTCTCACAGCTTCCATGGTGTCTGACTCTAAATGTAAATCAAACAACCAGAAACATTAGAAGATAAGTAAAGAGAACTAAAACCAAACAGCACCAAGCAATCCTTCAGTTTTCCCACCCAGGCCAGGCAACGGTGGAGAAAACCAGCTGAGCATCTGCCAGATCCATCATGCAAAGACTCCAACTTCCCAATTCTTTCATCATCGAAAGACAGTCAGGTACTATCAGCAGAAAGGGGCTTCATGAGTAGGTATGCAAGCACCACTCTGTGACTGAAGCTTTTTTAAAAACCCAGACTTATGGCAGTTAGACTGATAACAGATTATATCTCAAAAATGCCTTCTCTCTGGCATCCTGTCTTATGAAGAAACACAGAAACTAGCCATGTGGATTAGTCTATTTATAAGTTTTTGGCCTTATTCATCTTTTAGAATTAAAAAATTAAAACATTGCTTACTACCATAATTAGGAACAATGCAAAGTTACAAAATAGCAATGTAGAAGGTAATTTCAGGATTAAAATAGACTTGGTTTTCATGATTCATGAGATTTTCTGTGAGGCAGGCTGGCATTCGTGTGGGGGAGGATAGGGAGGGAGGGAGGGTGGTGGAGTGCCCCACCAGTCCTACCGCACTGCTTATCCACCCACGGTCAGTTCCATCATCTGGTCTACCTCCTTGCCCTCCTCTGTTCTGCTTCTGCTCGCCCCTTTGAAGGCCTCCACCTCCACCATGGCTAACCTGCCATTTTAGACTGGAGCTCCTCCTTCCTGCCTCGAAGCTCAGCTCTACCAGCTTCACGTGTTCTTTCTGTCTTACTCCCTCCCGTTAGCTTCACCGCTGGATCTTACTCCTCGACTGCAATCATACTCAAGTCTCTCCAATCCAGAGCAGCCAACCAAACCCACTCGCACACAGAGAAACCATTTCCCTCCAGCCTGCTAATCCCCTAAAGCAAATGTCCCCCTCTCTCGCTCTACCTCACAACACTTCTTTAAGACATCATCTTTGACAACTGCTTCCATTCTGGTACCACCTGCTCCTTTCTTAATCCTTGCAGTTGGGCTTCAGCTTCTGTTATTCCTAATAGTTTTTTAAAGGTCAACAGTCAGCCTGTTACCAAATGCTCTGTTTTATTCTCACTTTACTCAATCACTTTATGTGATTTACCCTTTTCTCCCACCCTCACTGTCCCCAACTCTTGAGAAATTCTTACCTTATGATAGACTATTCTCATTCCCCCTTTGATCCCTGTCTCTTCCATTTCCTCTTCCTTTCCAACTCCAAACAGAAGTTCATGCTAAGAATCTGCCCCTGACCCCCTTCTCCATCCTCTCTTCTGCATGCTCTCCTGGTGAATTCATTCAGCCTCATAGCTTGGGTTCCTCCTTCTTTGTGACTCGGTTCTACGACCACTTCTCTGTGTCCTGACAACTCTCAGCTCCAATTTGGCTTTACCACCTCCTTGCTGGACGTCTCCACCTGCATGTCCTACCAGTGTGTTACCTTACTAGGTTCAAATCTAAATTCACCCTTCTCCCTCTTGAACATTGATTTCTTCCAAATTCTGTTCATCAAGATTGTTCTAATCTCATCAGCTCAAATCCTTCATAGAACATTTAATTCTTCCCTCTTTTTTTTTTTTTGGTCCCACATCTGCTAGGTAGTCAAATCTCATCAACATTGTTGAAAACATATGAGGTCTGTCTGGAAGGTAGCCAGCCATGTAATATGAAAAATAGAGACATTTACTGAAGAAGATACAAGACATAAGAAATATTGTACACAGGACAATGACATGTCTCAGTCCCCTTCAAAGTAGGTACTGTGGAACCTCACACAGTTCCCCCAATCACCATCAGCTGCCCTGTTGTATTTTCCTGAATCTCACTGACAGTCTGAAATCTCTTCCCTTTCAAAGGTGATTTTAGTTTTGGGAAAAGCCAGAAGTCGCAAGGGTGCCAAATCTAGGTTGTAGGGGGGCTGAATCACTTGGGTGATTTGATGTTTCAACAAAAAACTGCATGAGACGTGATGCATGAGTGGGCATGTTGTCGTGATGAAGCTGCCAATCACCAGTTGCCCATACCTGCAGCCTTCTGAATCATCTGCACATTTTCTGTGGAAGAATGTTCAAGCTTAATGCAAAATTTGATGCAGATTTGTTGCTCTACTCACTCAGTCATTTTGAATGCAATGGCCACACAGTACACATGCTCACTCAATGGCATCTACTGCCCCCACCAACTAGTACAGTGAAGTCATCATTGCTCACACATGTGCATTGCAGTCCACTCTCCTTGGCTGCCAGGTTACATCAATGTCTGTGCAAACCCTTCTCATTGTATTAACAATGGCTGGACTTTTTCCAGACAGACCTTGTATATCTTTCATGCTTGTTCTTGTACTTTTATTCCCACTGATACCCTCTAGTTCAAGGTCTGACTTCTGAAGAATATTATTTAATGCCGTAACCTCCTAACAGGTCTCCCTGCTTCAATCTTACTCTCCGGATCTGCACCTTACACCCTGCTTTCATATTAGTCTTCCTGAAACACACATCTGTTTATTTTTCTGCAAAAACACTTTTAATGGCTGTCCTATGTCCAAAGCATAAAGACCCAAATTCACACAATACACTGGATGCCCTCTACCTCCAGCCCCAAATTACCTCTCCAGTTTTATTTCCCAAGAGTTTCTTTTTTTTGGTCCCCATGAGCTCTTTACTTTGACTACAAACACACATTCATATGCTATATTTTTATATCCAACAGCAAGTAACAAAAAATCAAACCCAAAATTAATTAACAACTAAATTTATTTACTTATAGTAGATAACTAAATTTATAGATTAAACTACATGTATTACGTGTTCTGTATATAAATAATATTATATATATAATTATTAAAAAAACATTCCGAAGCAGGCTGGGCCCGGCATGGATGTTCCCACTGTGATTCTGTTCCTCACAATTCTCTTAACAGAAGTGAGTTCTCTTCTGCTAACGATCTCTGCTTTGCACCTCACACTGCACTGATCACAGTGTGCTTTGTATTATAATTACCTGTTAGCCATCTTATCCCTTTGGGGCTGGAGGAGGCCCCAATAAATTACACCCTTCTCTCCACCTGAGCTCTGAGCCAAGGGAGTGAGAGGAAGGAGTGGCAGATAAGATCACAAGCACATTTTCTTATTGATACAACTGGTTGTGAAGAAAGGTGCTTTGTTTTGCTGCAACAATAGGCTTCCTAGTACATGAAAGCCCAGAATCTGACAGCCTCCTCTGCAGTCACTGGCAGCCTGGGAGAGGGTGAGGCTGCACAGCACTTCCGGGTCAGGGGTCTGAAAGTCACATCCACGTAACTCACTCCCCTGCTGTTTAGGGGGGAAAAATAAGCTCTCCCAGAAACCACAGAACTCAAAGTCCTCTGATGAAATTGTAGACTTGGAGAAGTTAAGGGCTACATTTTGTACATGTTTTTATCTTTTGTAATCTCTTGATGTGATACATGTGTTGGGTGCCTAATAATGTCTGCTAAATTACAGCAAACCATTTCATAATTATTACATGTAAGTTATATCATAATTATATGACATAATTTATATTATGCAATGTATATATTTTAAGTTTGATGTGTTATAATATTCTGATACATCATAATGAAAACATTTAAATTTATTTATATTAACAAATTAAAATGAAAAGGCATATTAGTAAAATATGCCACAGTGATATTGCCAGAGACTTACAGAGGCTAAGTTGGCATCACCCCAGAAAACAAGTTATTCTTGAAACTGCATAGTTTGAAGAAAGGCTCATAGAGAAAGGCGGGCACGCCTCTAGTTCCACTTAGTATCCAAAGGTAATCAGCCACGAAACAATGCTTCCTATAAAGAGTTATTTATTATTCAATCATACTGAAGCCACCAGATTTTTATTCCTTTTAAAAAAATTGATGAGGAAACATTCCTTTGCTTTTCAAGAGTGAAGCATTTTGTACCACCTGGACACTTTGTATAATGCCAACCACCTGAGTATGCAGAATATTAGTGTTTGAGATTCTCTGTCTTCAGTTTCTATCAAGATGTTTGGTGTCAAGTAGATGTAGCACAAGTGCAGCTCTTTGAAGTGCCTGAATATTGATGCATCATCTCATCACAGCACATGATTCAAAAGTTAGACACATTAGTCTATTTGGAGGGGTCTTAATGGAAAAACTCGTTGCACGTTAACAAACACCATTCAGTATATTTGAATAACTATGTTCAGATGGATGAAGAATTGAAGTAAACCTTGGAACTTGGGCTTGGGTGGTAATACCATATATGCATGTGATCTGCTGAGTGTGTGTGTATTATGCAGTACATTTATTTGGATAACAGTCAAACACCTCTAAAGGAATGGTATTTCCCCCTCCTTCTCCTGCTCGCTTGCGCTCTCTCTCTCTCTCTCTAGTTCTAGATGGAACTTGATGCTCTTAGCAGAAATGAATTTATATACTTATTTCAAGTACTATGGGTTCCCTAGGATTGTTCCTGGGACTTGAGTTAAACATCATTCTATTCCCATAAAGGACTTTAAAGTTGAATTTGGAACTTCTTGTAAAATTGCACGGCTACCCAAGATTAAACACTGCTGTGAGGTAAAGATATATATTAAACCTCTCAGAGGAAGTCATTGACTAATAAGGAATACCTTTTGAGACAAGATAGTGTTCATGGGCTTGGTGCTGCTCCCCTTGTCGGACAGCCTGGTCCCTTGGGGAGAGTGAACGTCTAGGCTAGGGCAAGTGCCTGCAAACCTGGGAGCTCTGCTTGGTCCCTGGAAGAGCTGTGGACACCTGTGGCTCCTGAGAACACAGCTGGGGTCTGTGTTATCAGGGGTTCAATAGAGCCTTTGGGCAGTACCCTCTAGAGAAATACTTAGGGAGACTGGTGAACACCCTCTGGGGTACTGATGTCATTACTACTAGAAGGAAAAAATCCACCAAGACGCTGACCAGACATCTACAAGAACTCCTCATGCCAAAATGCCAGAGTGGAGAGGAATGACCAGATACGGTGTAGTATGTCATTTTCAGGGGACTTCGGCCCTTGATGCTTCCTGTGTATAGTGCCTTCAATGGGAAATGAAAATGTTAAGTCTTTCTCTTCTATGTGACTATTGGAATAAAAAGAGTGAAGGCACAGGTCATTTTCTGCTTTAAAAACCATCACCACCAATATAAAAAGCCTAAATCGAACATCTCCTTTAAATGGAGAGAATAAGTGTATTAAATTTGAACAGATAGGATGAGGTCCACGAATCTCTTAATGGAGGTATCAAATCCACGAACGGCATCTCAAATTCCATTTTAGGATGTGACCCAGCAAAGAGGATAGCACATGCATGTATTTAAAATGCTTTCCGCATCTACTGATACGAACATGTGGGTTTCATCCTTCGTTTTGTTTATGTGGTGAGTCGCATTTATTGATTTACGAATGTTGTACCAACCTTGCATTCCCGGAGTAAATCCCACTTGGTCATGGTGTATGATCTTTTTGCTGTGTTGCTGTATGCAGTTTGCTAGTATTTTATTGATGATTTTAGTATCTATGTTCATCAGGGATACTGGCCTATAATTTTCTTCTTTTTGTAGTGTTGTATCTGGGTTTGGAATTAAGATAATGCTGTCCTCAGAAAATGAGCCTGGGAGCCTTCCCTCCTCTTGAGTTTTTAAAATAGTTTGAGGAGAGGTGTTAGTTCTTCCTGGAATGTTTTTATTAAATTAGATGATTTTTTACCATTACCTTTTCCAATTCTGCCTCAGCTCCATTGTCTCCTTCATTTCTAGACGTGCTTTTGACTTAATTGGACCTTCTCCTGCTGCTTTTTTTAAATCTTAATCTCCTTTCCAAATATTTCATCTCATTATTTCTCTGAGCTCCATTCTGTTATGTTGCTTTAGCTTAGTCTTCTCATTCATTAATTCTTTTTTATTGCATTTTTATATTTAAAGAGAAGCAATTACTTTGTTATTCACTGGAAATTATTATCACTTGTACTTTTTAACTTAACTTTTTTCATTTTTTAAAATTTATTTTAATTGTTGTTCTTGTACAGTTTTCTGTCTTTTACTCCCGTCCCAGCCCACCGCCCCAGCCCTCCCCACCCCCCTCCCATTTCCACCCCCGCTAGTTTTTGTCCATGTGTCTTTTATACTTGTTGCTCTAAACCCTTCCCCTTTCCCCCTGAAATTCCCTCCCCTCTCCCCTCTGGTGACTATCAGTCTGTTTTCAATTTCAGTGTCTTTGGTTATATTTTGCTTGTTTGTTTGTTTTGTTGGTTCATTCATTAATTCTTCTTCAGTATATCTATCTAATCTACTGTTTAGGCCATCCATTGAGTTCTTAGTTTCAATAACTGTGTATTTTATTTCTAGACTTTCCATTTGGTTCTTTTAAAAACCTACCTTTCTCTCCTCTTCTCTTCCCTTTCCCTTCCCATTCTTCTTCTCCTTCCTTCCTTCTTTCCTTCCTTGTGACAGCATTCTTTTGTAATGTCTTTAATCATTCTAAACATGTTTATTTTATATTCTCTTTTAGATTGTTCTAATAGCTTAATTCTTTGGAATATGAGGGGTGATGGGGGTACATTCTATTGACTGTAATCTCTATCAACTCTTGCTTGTGATGGATTTGTCCTTTCAGTGTTTTATAATTTCTTTAATTGTGAGTTTATTTTGTGTGGGGTTTGCTTATTTTCGTGAAACTACCTGTATTCTGGTTTATAAAATGTCTCTCCAGAGTGTTTTTATAATTGCTTCTTCTAGGTACTCCCAAAATACAACTCTCCAGGGACCAGTTTTTACATTAATTTCTTGGCTTGGAAGTTTCTGGCCCATTCCAGGAGGGCAATTTTAAAAACTAAATTCATGTTGAAAACAGGACCAAGGTCTCAAATTCTCAGGAAATACTTTTTCCAAAATGAGAGACAAATGAGTTTCTGTGTCATTTTGCTGAGGTTGGTGGGGGATTTTAATTGTCTTATTTTTGTATCTTTGGTCAATATTCTCCTTGATGGTTCAGGTCTACAAGGGTCCTAGCTTCATGTGAGAATCTCATTTCCACCCCTACCTTGTTCAGGTTCAAGGCCATATCTCCTGTGGTCATTGCACACACCCAAGTTCCAAGGGTTTTGAAGAGCCGTGATTCCAATTCTGAGGGCACATAAAATGTCAGTTCACATGCTAATTTATTTTGTTTCATTCTTTCTCCTTCTGTGACTATCACCCTTTTCTTGTGATCTTAATTTTGCTTGAAAAACATTTAAAAATATTTTATCCTAAAATCCTAGGGATACCCGAAGGAAGAATTTTCAGGTCATGTTAGTTGCCATGTTATCAGGAGCACAAGCCCTTTCACCTGTGCTCTATGCTTTCTTCCCCACACTCTTAGATCAAAACCTCATGCAATAGCCCTCCGATGTATTTTCCTCCAAGTTTTCTAAGATACCATCTCCGAGATGCCTCTTTCTAAACTACCATTTTGTTCATTTGATTTCCTGGCTCAACAATAGTTAATGGCCCCCAAGTTGCCTGTAGAATAGTCTAAACTTCTTTTCCTTGCATTTAAGATCATCTATAATTTGACATCTAATTAAATATATTTTTACGGGTTTGAGTGAAGATTTTATTTTTCTCTGTTGTGTATTTGTATTAACAAGTTAGGAGAGTACTATCTGTTATAAAAAACTGTCAGATGGATCCCCAACTATGGGACAAGTGGGGGGTTTTAAATTTATTTTAATACGTGTTGTATTAGTCCTTGTGTTACGCCAAATCTCAGCACATATCCTAACCTTAAGGGGTTTTCAACACCTCATTCTTACATGTAACTAAGGAGAAGACATTAATGATTAGACTTCAAGTCATAGAAGAAATGTAAGCAGGGCAGAGTTTTACCTTCAATGGTTTGAGGGGCTTGTCCATTTTTTACCGAGTACAATAAGAGAAAGCTATGCTGAGGTGGTCAGTCCATGAAACGGACTGGCACAAAGTGGCACAAATCCAGTCTTAATATGATTTATAATTCAACTCTATATAGTTTTTGGTGACTTTTAGTTTTCAAAGCACTTTTATAACTAGAGTCCATTTGATCTTTACAACTGGTAGAGCAAATTTAGAAATAATGAAACAAGTCCAGAAAGGTTATTCATTTATTCACTCAACAATTGAACAAATATTTACTGTACCTGCTCTGTCCCAGGCATGGAGCTATGGCTGGGGATTTAGCTGTGAATGAAATGGACCAAGACAGTTGTCACAAGGACCTAGCAATCTTATATTCCCATGAGAGGTTCAAGGTTATATCTACTCAATTGAGGGGATGTACATCTAATTGCAAATTCCATCCTGGACTTGGAATTGGAACCCAGCTCTTATAATTCCTGTTCCATCAAACCCCCTACTGGCAGGTTTAGCCTCACACTTGACCTGAAATAGCATGTGGATCATACCTAATTTAAGTTTGCTGTCTGTTTTAGAGCCAGGCTTGCTGTTCATTACACTCATTTTCTCTTTCGCTGGGCACGTAATTGGACTGCATTTCCCAGCCTCCTGCACTGAATTCTAGCCAGTGAAATATGCAGTGGTGAGATACAGTACTTCCAGGCCTGGACCACAGAAGCACTCTACATGTAGTAGTCTCTCCTTTTTCTTCTTTAGCTGCCGAATGCACAGAAATCTTAAAACCAAACCACGAGGGTGAAGCCACAAGATGGATGAAACTAGATTTCCTGAATGACACAGGGGAGACAGCCTGTCAATCAGGGATATTTCATCCGACTTCATGTGAATAAGAAGTAAACTTCTAATGTCTTTGCCTTACAGCAGATAGATACATCCTAACAAATGTACCCTTCAAATCAAAGCCTAAAATGGAACTGCAAGAGTGGTAATCAGACGGCATAACTTCATTCTTAAGAAATCTATTAAACGATATCTCCTATGTTCTTTATTCATAAGCCGGCTGTAGACATCAATATTTTTAAATCAAATTAAAAAAAACATACTAGCATTCCAGGAAAGGTTAAAATTTAAAATGATATTCAACAGTGCCATAGACCCAATGTAGCCTGACATCAACAAGGCATTTTAAATAAAATAGTGAAATGGGGACACGCATCAGTGAGTTGAAACCTGCTTAAACAATCATGCCCCAAATGATGAATGGACACACGTGAGTCCACAGCGGGTTCTGCAATTGAAATATTGGGCTATTCTCTTAGTCTTGTTTCAGTCAACATTCTCATCAGGGTCTCGCGTGAGTATATAGTAGGTGTGCTGATCAAGTGAGCTAGTGACACGAGCCTGGAGGGAACAGAAATAAGACAGCTGACAGCATCAAGATTCAAAATTATCTTGACATGCTACAGTGCTGGGCCAAAACTAACAACATGAAATGCAATAAGGATAAATGCAGAGAGTCTTGTTCTTAGGTTCAAAAATGAGTTATAGGAATAGAGGATGGAGAACATGTAACTTGGCAGCAGCTGATGTAAAAAGGCCCTGGGGGTCTTATTTGAGCAAAAGCTCGATCGGAGCCAACAGTGTGAGATGGCCCCACAGCCTGAGCTGCACTCATGGAAGCCCTGTGTGCTCCCATGAGACAGTAGGTTCTCCGCTCCTCCGATGAGATCCGGGGCGTTATTTTCAATCCTGCGGACGTTGGAACAGCGACAACTAGAGAGGACACAGAGGAGGTGGTGGGGTGGCGAATCAAGATGGCCCTGCCTCTGCATCCATAGCATACTGCCAGTGACCCTTTTAGCGCCCTGCCATTCTTCCAGCTTTGTACTGTAGTCTTCCTCCTTCACTAGATTACAAGCTCCATTAGCAAAGGGATAGTAATTATAGCACCAACAATCGTTAGAGGCAACATTGATTGAGTTCTTCCCACGTGCCAGGCACTTCTCTGAATACTTAACATGTGTTGTCTTATTTTACCTATTGCTCCCTTCATGGGAGCCTTATGAAATGGATTCTACCCATGTCCCCATTTTACAGATGAACTGAGGCATGGTGAGGTTAAGTCCCTTAATAAATGGTGCAGTCATGGAACAAACTCAGGCAATTTGACTCCTGGCCTGGTGCTCTATATGCTATCCGTCTGATCAAGCTGTGAAACTCCACCTTGAGCACTCAGTTCCTCAAGTACTCAATCAGTGTTCAATAATTGTAATGGGGGAGGGGAGAATGACACACAGAAACCAAGTTATGGAAAGAACCATGGACGGGCAGCCCTCCTCCCTGATTAGAACCGGGTACTTGTGTCGGGTGCATTGCATGTAAGAAGAGAAATAGACTCATGAGGTTTTGACACACCTGGATGCCTGTACTAATGGTGCTATATTTTGCAGTTATTTTTTAACATTTTTTAAAAATTTATTATCTTTTAGAGGGGAAGGGAAGGAAAGAGGGAGAGAGGGAGAGAAATATCAATGTATGGTTGCCTCTCATGCATCCCTTGCTGGGAACTGGCCTGCAACCCAGGCATGTGCCCTGACTGGGAATTGAACTGCGATCCCTTGGTTCACAGGCCAGCGCTCAATCCACTGAGCTACACCAGCCAGGGCTACAGTTAGTTTTTGGTCTTCAGAAACATTTTATTTTTTATTGAGGCGTAGTTGGCATGTAATGATATGTTACTTTCAGGTGTCCAAAGCCTTTTAAACAACCTTGATGTCCTTTCATCTTCTGAATTTGTCTGTGAATGAAGCATGGCAAGCTTGGAATGAGTAAACAAGTCCAGAAAAGTTGCATTTGTTTGTGCGTTTATGTGCTTACTCAACAAACATTTTTTAAGTGCCTATTATGTTCCAGGCACTACAACAAGCTCACAGGAAACCTGTAAAGCAGGTGTTATCTCCATTCCACAGATAAGGAAATAGAAGTCTTGAAGACTGCACTAGCACTAGTACCATGACACACACACACACACACACACACACACAATGTATGTATGAGATATGTCTGAGCCCCCCATTACGTATCTTTCAAAGGGTGGGATTGGAACAATCCTTTCCGTGCTGCTTCACTGTTAAATTTCACAGTCCTGTGTATCAGAAAGGAGTTCCCATGATATCTAATTAGTAGCCGAGTAACGAATGGTTGAGCTCTTGGTACCCAATATGATGTTCTTACCATGAGACATGTTATATGAAAAAAAAAATCAAAGTGGCATTCGTGCAAAAGAGAGTCATTACTAGCAGAAAGGATGACAATAGAAATAAACACCTACTAGAAAATGAGATCACCGTTGGAGAATGCTTTGAGATCTTTGGGAAAATGTGGTTGGGGGTGGGTGGAGCATGCTGGGACATCTCCCTCTGTGGGTTCCAGACATTCCAGGCTCCCAGCCTCCCAGCTGCGGAATGGCCTGGAATGTGCTCGAATCAGTGTGGGCTGTGGAGCCTGGCAGGGGCTGGTCCAGACCCACCTGGAATCTGTGGTGTGGTTCAGCAGCCCCCAGGGCTAGGAGGTGAAGAAACCAGTAGGAAATGCAGAACTTGTCGCTGCAAGCCACCCAAAGAGCAGAGGTCAGCCTGGAGCTGAAAGGACACAGTAGTTCCTCTGTCTCTTCTGATAAGTATCCACCATGTCAGAAAAATTTCCAATAGAGGCTGTCCAAATGCCTCCATCACTGTGTCCACTGAGAGGTAGAAATGGTTTATCGCCCACTTTTTTTTTTTTAAATGGACACATTTTCCCAGGTTAGTCTTCTGTCTTTTTAAGGTTAAGACTGAAGAGAGTGGTGGGACCCAGACGGTGAAGGGGAAGGAGTGTTGGTAGTGGAAAGAGAGACAGATATTTGGTCCTCCAGCCCGGCAAGTTCTGGGGAATGCTCCTGACTACCTCTCGGCCCCAGTTTGTGTCGACACAAAGGCCAGTCCTGGGCAGCAGCCTTCTAAAGTAGTGTCAATAAAAGGTCTTTCCAAGCTGTTTGGTATGCTTATCAGGGGAAAGATTTCTGTTTCTCTTCAGGGGAGGTGGTAGAGACTCCTACTTCCCAGAAGAGAGCAAGGGGGAAGGAAAATTACTGCTTGGACTGGGGTTGGTGGTGCTTGGGGATCAGCCCCCTTGGCCTTGGCTTGGCCTCTACGGAGAAGCATCTTTAATTTTCATTGCCAAAGAGTGTTTTTCTTCTAGTGAGGGGAGAGGTGATGAGAGAGGAAATAAAAGCACAAAAATGAAAAACAAAGAATTCCTGAAGTTCTGATAAGCAGTTCAACTATGAACCAAAACATAAACATTTGGCCAAATTAGTTACTCCAAATGCTTCATATTTCTCAAATGGAGCCGTAATTTTATTATACTTTGGAGTTTTTTTTAGCTCTTGACAACCCTGTGCAAATCTAAGGGGAGTGGGGATTGGAGTTCATTTCCCTCCCTGAGATCCCAGAAAATATTTAGCTTCTTCTCTTTGATGCCTGGTAAAATGATTTTGCTGTTTTATTGGCCATCTCTTTCCCCATGGAGATGTTTTCTGTTTGTACAATCACTCAAGACAGCATTTTATTAATTAACAAGCAATGAGCAACATGTACTGGAAAATATTAGCATGGAGCTGCTCTGAAAAGCTCTAAGGGTTGATCTGCAGCCTAATAGAATCCATGACAGTGCCATGGTCTAATTTCCGTTCACTTTCTGTTGAATTACCTTCTGACATTTGCACGACTTTACTCATAGAGTTTCTCACAACTATAGGGCTCAAATCTAATTTAATTATGCAATGGCATGGCAGAAATCCCTTGTTCCCTTGGGCAGAAGAATTAACATCCAAAAAATTGAGTATTTTATGTGATTTTCAAGCAGTTGGTTAATTTCATCAATGTAGTCCTCTAAAAAATTCAACAAAAAAAAACCAGCCAATCAGATCCGTTGTTTGCTATCATTTTTATTACTATTATTATTAATATTATCATTTTTAAAAATTCTCGTCCAAGGACACTTTTTCATTACTTTTAGAGAGAGAGGAAGGGAGAGAGGAAGAGAGAGCAACATCAATGTAAGAGAGAAAGATCAGTTGATTGCCTCCCGTATCAGCCAGATGGGGGATCGAACAAGCAGCCAAGTAGTGTGTCCTGACTGGGAACTGAACCCACAACTCGTCAGCTGCAGGATGACAGTCTAACCAACTGAGCCACAGGGGCCAAAGGAGTTGTTTGCTCTCATTTTAAAAATAAGTGGGCCCTGGCTGGTGTAGCTCAGTGGATTGAGCGCGGGCTTGTGAACCAAGGGATCAAGGTTCGATTCCCAGTCAGGGCACATGCCTGGGTTGCAGGCCAGGTCCTGGCCAGTTCCCAGCAAGGGATGCATGAGAGGCAACCATACATTGATATTTCTCTCCCTCTTTCTCCTTCCCTTCCCCTCTAAAGATAAATAAATTTAAAAAATGTTAAAAAATAAAATAAAAATAAGTGGGATGTGCTAAGGTCTTGCAAACACCAAACCCCTCTTTTCCTGCAGCACTGTTTGAGGATGCTAAATTAATTAAGCAAGAAGGCTATCAGACTGAGGTAGCTTTAAAGCCTCAGTAGCCTATGTAAGCAACCCAAAACCTAAGCCTGAAATGCCTCAAGGTTAAGAAATCAAAACCTTAGGACAAAGGATCCTAGGCTTTCCCAGATAAGGCAACCACTTAAGCTATAGCCAATCAGATCATTTCCTTGCTTTGCTTCCACATCGTGTCTGTAAAGTCTTTTCCCAGGTCCCGCTGGCGGAACATTTCTAACTGCATCCAATTTGGTGCTGCCCGATTCAAATCGATTTTTATTCAAACTCCTAAAAATTCAACATGCCTCAGTTTACCTTTTAACAAGGGGAAGGTCAAGGAGGGAAGATGAAAGGACAGGTCCCCATGGGTAAGCCCTTGGCCGATGGGAAACTTTTTCTCTAATAGCGGTCCATCATGCTTTATAGTAATGAGAACTATTTTATTAAAACAGGCAGTGGGTGGTGTTAGCCAAAGCTGTCACTTTCTAGACAAAGGCAAGTGGCTGAGAAACTACTATTCAAGCCTGCTTTCAGGCCTGAAGTCTTTGACCTCGTTCCCAGGAAGCAAGACCAGGGACCGTGTCTAGATGTTTCTGATGGGAGTGAGTATGCAGCTTGGAGTTCAGGTCAGTTATTTAACGCACAAAATCAGAGCTGGTTTTACATATTTATTGTGTTCTCATCTATCACAAAATGTGTGTGTGTGTGTGTGTGTGTGTGTGTGTGTGTGTGAAAGAGAGAGAGAGAGAATGAGGGAGAATGAACAAGATTGATTATAGAAATTTATTCAAGAAACCTTGGACATACTGAAAGCGCAGCCTATTAAAGCAGACATTACCTGAATCACCCTGAAACTAGGCAAAATCAAAGTATGTGAATCCAAGCACTAGCTCTCTGGAACAAGATTCTTCAGGAAACCTTATCTCTGGGTCATCCTCATCATATAACCGTCTGCAAGTCTTTCCTGAAAGGAGCCTCTCCCTTCTCTCGTCAACTCCCCCACCCAACTGTTCCTGCCTGTCCTAAGCCTCTGAAGGCCCTTCTCTATTTACTCTTTAGAGGGCAATTGAAATGCCTCTTCCTCCAGGAAGCCTTTCTTGGAGAAAAGAAATGACCACCCCCAACCGCCCCCCACCTCCCACACACACTTTCTCTGGACCCTCATAGAACTTATTTCATTGAGCAATTATGTTCACGTCTTACCCCTTCCACTTGTCTCATCCTATTTGCAAGCTCCTGGAAGGCAAGACCTCGGACATACCTGACGTGTCCCTCCACATTACTCAGCACAGCACCTTGTGGGCACTGTGTTAAAAGGCAAACAGTAAGCGTGTGTTTATTAGTAAAGTCAATGCATCCCAAAGCAGACCTACCACACAGTGGTAGCCTGCAACCTTTATATCCTACAAGTGGGGATAAAAGAACATTCCATCTCCACTTTCTAAGTCTGTCAGGTAAATACGTGCCTTATATTCTCCACCACAACACAGTATCAAGCATCTTAGATTTGGCTAGAACTGACTGAGCAGTTTAGAGTGTAATAGTTGAAGTCAACATTTTTCTTTGTCTTCCTTGGGAACAAATGGCACCTTGGTGGACAAAAAGGAAAACTATCTCAGTGGGAGAAATAGGGTGGGGCCGGTAAAGCCTGCATTCCGAGAGCTACTGGATCTAGTGGAAAGAGCGAGCCGTTTTCCAGAACCTAGATTCATGTGCCTTCCTCACTCTGTGCTCAGGGCTGCCTTTCTTGAGGAGCTGAAGGCAGAAAAAGCGGGGAGCTGAGAGCTAAGCTGAACAAAAAGTAACTATTTTAAATCAAAACATATGCAACAGGGGTGAATGTAACCTAAATTCCAAGGGGCAATTGCCACTCAGCTCTCACTCCTTGGACCTCTCTTCTCTGATAAATTTTCCCTGGTTATATATTTTTTTCAAAAAAGGAAGGGGCTGTGGTTGTTTAGCCATCCCTTAGCAATGGCGATTTAAAATATACTTTTTCTCTTTTTAGCGTCCTAGATGTTATGCCTTTCACCTTCCGATTGTTCTATATAACACCTGGTGTGATGTGGTCTGACTCTAAGTCTTGAGAAGATGAAGAACAAAGCGCAGAAGAATGAGAAGAAAAAAGAAAGCTGGAGAGGAATGAATTCCATGCCTGACCCTTTTGCTCAGCGTCTAGAAGTTTTGGGAGACTCTGGAAAACTTTTTTGTTGTGGTGATGGTGGAATCTGTTCCTCAGTTTGTGGTGGATCGTGGTATCTGTCATGGTAAACGTGTGGATGGGATGAAGCAACAGCTGTTAGTTCAGGATGACTGGGTGAGAAAGTATGAGTGGGAAGAGCTCAGCTGGACTGGAATCTCCAGCCACGGGGGAGCTGCAGGGTTCAGAGTCTGTTGTTTGGCTGTTCCCTCCGTTTGGACTTGCAGCAAAGGGGGAAGCTGGTGAGAAATAAGGGCAGAAGAATTGGCAATGAGTCTAATGAGGCTAGAGAAATAAAAAGAGAAAAGATGTTTTCTTTTTCCTCACAAAAAAAGATAATAAAAAGAGAAAAGATACTTTATTTTCCCTCACAAATACCAAGAAATACCTGTCAGCCCTGGGACCAACAATGGAAGTGAAGTAAGAGCGCAGAGCCAGTGGGACTTTTAAGGGACAAGGCAAGAAGAGTGAAGGAAAGGGCAGGTGTTGGAGCGGACCTGGCCTTGGAGAATTTCTGGGTACAGAAGGCCAAGATGCGCCTGCAGCCAGGGGCCCCGGTGGTCACTCTAACCATGTGAAGAAATTCAGTTTAGCCAGTCCTAGAAGGAGGCTTTTCGAGGCCCCACCGATCAGCAGGAAGGCGCCGTGGTGCCAAGGAAACGCACAGATGTCTGAGGTGCACGGCCGGACTGCGTTTCTGTCATTTAACTTAGAGGGACAGACACAGATGTCCAGAGCTCAGGGTGAGACGAAAGCGGTTCTTGATGTCGCTGACAGCAGATTCTCAGCCCTCTGCAGGGAGCATGGTGCCTTCCTCTGGGAGGAAACCCGCAGGCCCACGTCTC
>PVKU01004296.1:0-101234 GCA_004027475.1 Anoura caudifer | reverse complement strand
CCAATGCTTCTTCTGTCCGTTAGGGTCCATTCAGGAGACAAAACCTCTACTAGTTATTTGAACTGGGAGAGTTTCATGTATTTAAAAAAAACACTGTTAACAATGTCAGTGAAAGGGTAAAAGAACTCTAAGGTATCATGGGGAAGGCAACAACCAAAGCAGCTATCACCCCTAGAATGAAAGAATAAAAGGAGGAGTTGAGCCAGTATTCCGATTTCTGAGAAGAGGCTGCCCGGCGGTGCTGGTGTCTCTGGGCTTGGAAGAGTGACCTCAGGAGACCTAGATTTCTGAGGAGGAGGCTTGGATCAGCCGTCACTGGGGATTGGGTGGAGGGCTGATGTGGCAAGTGTTGGAAAAAACACGGACTAGATTCCGCTGCCCCTTCCAGAAGGAACTGCTGTTGTTCGGTAACTTCCAGCACTGCTGGCAGACAAGAACAAGCCCCTTCCCTTCCTCCGTTCCGTCCAGGCGGCTTCCTCTGGCGCCCCCTATTGACTGAGCCCAAGAGAGAGCCTGAGGTCAAAGCAGAAATGGGCTGTGCAGAGCGCCCCAGCCCCAGCATCACACAAAGCCGGACGGGCAAGGGTGGGTCTGGCGTTGAGAGGTAACACCTTAGCAACCGGCACCCTCTCCTTACAGTTCCTCGGGATAACACCCGGCCCTTTTCTATTACAATCATGGGTAATGGATTACAGCTAGAACTGTGTCTGTGGTCTTTCTCAGCATCTTTTCTTAGAAGGAGAATCATGTCTTTCTTCCTTAGATTTTTTCTTTAAAGATTTTATTTATTTATTTTTAGAGAGATGGGGAAGGAAGGGAGAAAGATAGGGAGTGAAACATCAATGTGTGGTTGCCTCTAGCACACCCCATACTGGGGATATGGCCTGCAACCCAGGCATGTGCCCTGACTGGGAATCGAACCGGCAATGCTTTGGTTTGCAGGCCTGCACTCAATCCACTGAGCTACACCAGCCAGGGCCTCTTCCTTAGATTTTTAACAATTCGGCCTTCGTATAGTCTAAGGCATATGTGTGGTCATGCTTATCCTTTCATTCCTAGCTATTAAAATAAAAAATTGACTTCCACTTTCTTAAAGGAGAAAACAAGTCAAGAAGTCTGCTGGTCCATGCAATATATAGTCAATGGCCAATTCTAGATCTTACTCTTATACTAGTTCTATCTGTCAGAAATACGTAATTGATTTTCTTTTTCCGACCAGGTGGCCTATAGCAAAGTTCCAAAACAAGTCATCTGTGTTCTTCTCTAAATCCCCCGTTGTCTACAGTATGTCTGTCGACAGGTTACTCATGCGAATTCCTACCATCTGGTCTGCTTTTATTATAGGCTGGCTGTTGGAGAATAAGGCATGCTCTTCCATCACTGCATTTTAACCCGGAGGCCCTTGCACCATGTCTCAAAATCATGTTATAGTAGAATCTCAGGCTTACTTTGTTTACAATACACTGGGCTGGTTAGAGAGACAGTATGATGTAATATGGGCTCCAGACTGGGCTGCTCACGTCAAAATCCTTGTTTTTCCATTACCAGCTGTGTGTGTCCTTGTACAGGTAACTCAACTTCTATAGGCCTCATTTTCTCCATCTGTAATATGGGAGTAATAATAGTACCTGCTTTATAGGGTTGTCCTTACGTTTAAAAGCACATAGCAAATAATGAATGATAGCTATTATTAGTATAAAGACTTTTTTAAGATGCAGACTTTGTTTTTTAAGATTTTATCTATCTATTTTTTAGAGAGGAGAAGGGAGAGAGAAAGAGAGGGAGAGATACATCAACGTGTGGTACCTCTTGCTCGACCCCTACTGGGCACCTGGCCTGCAACCCAGGCATGTGCCCTGACTGGGAATCCAACCTGCAACCCCTTGATTTGCAGGCCGGCACTCAATCCACTGAGCCACACCAGCCAGGGCTATATAGAGATTTCGAGGCTGTATTATTTCCATCTTCCATCTCCCCTCAAATATTTTGGGGGTGGAAAATACTAGGCATCTCCCATACTTTTATTCATTTTCTCATTTTTCACTGGTTGTCCTCCACCGGAACCACTTTCAAAGGCCTATCAATGTGATTGTCTCCCTCTCTTTCTTTCTTTAATTTATAGTTTTTCAATTATGTCACCTAGTGTCTGGTCAATATCTCCCTGGCCAAGAATCCGTCATTCATTCCAATACCTAAAACCACACTTTTGTCTTTTAAATCTCATTTCTCTTTATCATTTCTTCATTGGGACATTCAACTCCCAGAGTGTTCTTTCTTTTCCAAGGCTTTTAGTGTCGGTAGAGGACATTATAAATCCGCCATCTATGCTATGGAGTCCTTTGGTTCCTTGCCCAAGGCCTCATAGTTTCTTTTCAAGTACCATCATTCATGAAGCGTTTCAGACTCAAGATGTGCTGGGAGGAGATTTCTAGGAGCAAGTCAGTAGGGATCTTCAACTGGCAGAGGAGTCAGGAGTGCAGACCTGGGAGCTTAAGGGAATACCTTTCAAGAGCTTGGTGATTCATCTCGGTGTACTTCTCGGTTAATTGGGCGGGTGACGTGGATAGAATGCTTATTTCACATGGGTGCAGTCGGGTACCTTGATACAGTCAGAAAATGAAGCCACCTGCAGAAGGCCAAAGAAACCTGTTCCTCAGTGACAGTAACCAGTCAAATAATTTGCAAGTTAATTTATTTTTCATTTCGTGTTTGTGTTTGCACATCCAGCCCAGTACTCTCAAAGGAATAAATTATTATTTCAGCATGTTAAGGTTTAGCTTCTTTTCTTGGCTACCCCGAACCATCCAAATTATTTTTTTAAAAACCTATGTATTGTGTAGTAATACCTCCATAAATCTACCTCTAAGCGCCAGAGAAGAGGCCTCAAGAGTGGGGAATTTCTTATGTGTCCATGCACGTAGAGAGTTCAGGCTCCAGAAGATAAATGTGTCAAGAATGCATAACCACTACCGAGTAATTATGCAACTTACATTTCTGCCAATAAATTTTGAGGCTGATTTATGCCAGATAGGACTATAAATCTAGTCTTTGCACCAATTATCAAAATATACTCTGCAATCTTGAATGTGTTTTCAGAGAGAAAATAAACAGAGGAATGTCATGCTGGCTCTCCGTTGCGCACTGTGTTGAAGGTGGGGGAGGAGAGGGAGTCGGTCTGGAGAAGACTCAGCTCTGAAGGGAACTTGGAGTCTAAGGACCCAGAAACTGTGCTGACTTGACGTGCCTGGAGCCTGAGCTCTCGTGTGAGAAAATAATGAGAGAAGGCATCTTAATTTTTCTGGAGAACATTATTAAAGTGATGTCTGGCTCTACTTGAGGGATGTTCATTTAATTGCATTGTGGTGCAGCCTGGGCATTGATTTTTTTTTTTTTTTTTTTTTTTAGAAGAACACCAGGTGAGAAGAAGTAGCTTGAGTCAGCTGCCCTAGGAGTGGCCCCTGCTGCAAGAGCATTGTGGCAAAGTTTTCATTTTGGTTTGTGATGGCTTAGTAAATATTTTATCCTTAATCTGTCTTTTGTCTTTTACCTTTGCTTGTATTATTTTTCATAGAGGCAAAGTCATTTATTTTTTGAGACCTATCGACTGGTCTTTTCCTTTGTGCTGTTTGCCTTCTTAGTCTCTTTAAAAATGGCCTTTCTGCCCTGGCCAGTGTAGCTTGGTTGATTGGAGCATCGTCCCTACACAGAAAGGCTGCATGTTTGATTTCCGTTCGGGGCACATACCTAGATTACCAGTTTGATCCCCCAGGAGGGGCACATACAGGAGGCAACCAATCAATGTTTCTCTCTCACATTGATCTCTCTCTCTCTCTAAAATGTGATTTAAAAAAGGTGCTTGGGTGAGGATAAAAAATAAATAAATAAATAAATAAAATGGTCTTACCTATCCAAGGCAATAAAGCTCTTTGTACTTCCTCTGATTGTTTTTATAGTTTTTCCATGCTTATATCTTTAATGTACATGAAAATTATTAGTGAATAATGTGATAAAGGGATCTAAACATTGTTTCTTTTCCTAGTGAGTAACTAATAGTCCCAACAAATTATTGGGTAGACTTTCTTTTTCCTTATCTAAAATACTACCTTTATTACAAGTTACTTTTTCTATATTCTGGAGTCCATTTGGGGGTTCTGCATTCTGTTCTTATGGTTAAAATAATATTTGGAGAAATTATTTATTTAGCTACAGTAGTCAAGTGTTATCATGATCTATTCATAGGTGAGAGGTTGAGATTAAAATAAAAAATCTAGTCTATATTGATTTTAATCCATAGAACACAACTGGATGTCATAGTAAACTATGTATTATAAATTATGTGCAGTTCTTACTTCTAAAAGGAGGCTTCATCAGTCTCAATAATCTCTTTGTCATCTTTATAAAGACCCCTCTCAAGATTCTGTTGTAGATATGTACGGTTAGGGCTGCTGGATCTTAGACACAAGTCGCTGGTGCCCCGTTAAACAGCTGACCTGTCTCATTTCTTCCTGAAAATGATGCTTGACTTGAAAACTCTAACCTGATTTAACTACACACATAGGAAATTAGTAAAAATTAATCAATATAGCTTTTAACTTTAAATGAAGCTATCCCTTGCACCAAAAGCCCAAAGATGTTGTAAACACAGGAATTTTCCCGTAGGGCTGTAGAACCTGAAATGCAGGATGCATCTGGATAGCTCAGTCTGACAAATGTGGGCACCGAGTAAATATTCTCAGGATGGATGAAGCTAGCACTAGCCTTCACGCTAAAAGCACCGTTTATGCTCCCCCTGCCCCAGAATTTGACTCATTTGCTTTATTCAGGGAGGCTATTTTCCTCTCAGCGCTCTGAGACATAGATGTTAGGACTTGGCATGAATCTGGCATTCTTTGCCAGAAAGAAAACTCTGGGTCAATTTAATTATTTTCTTTGGGATTTATTTAAACCCAAGACTTAGCTATTTGGTTATTGGTTCAAAAAAACAAAGCTACCTGAAGTATTGTCCTTATTTGCTTTCCATATGGACCAACTGAATGAAAAACGTTGCTCTCCCTCCTCTCCAAGAAGCAATCAAATTGAACATGGATGACGCCCCCGGAGCTGCACTCTGCACACTGCTGTCCTCCTTCCGCCCCCAACGCCCACTCTTCGTGGATACTTTCTGATTAGAAAGGGCCACCTTCTCTGACTACCCTGCTCTCTGCCATCTGCTGGCGTGTGGACTCTGGCCTAGACTGCAGCCTCGTGTTGTTTGAAGAACTCATTCTACATAGTCCAAAGATTACTCATGAAATTAGCCCAGAGACTTCTAGCAGTTTCCAGATCTGAGTTCTTATCAGGGATTTTCCAAAGAGTGCAAAGAGTGTATTTTGTGATTACTTTCAAAATATGGAGCAGAGTAAGACTATTTTAGATGGCTACACAGGATAATAGCCTGCTCGCTCGCACCAGGCACAGCACTGCCGGCAATGCTGAGCATCTATTTAACGACAAGGGGAGGTTTGTACCTGGAGTCAGGCTTGTGGTACAGAGACTGTGTTCAGTGTAACAAGCGTAGTGTACCTCTACCCACCCAGAGACTTCCTGTGAGTATATTCCACCTGCCAGTATTTTCAAGTAACACCATCTTTCTTACACAGACTGTGCAAATCTGTTCTTTCTGAAAGCGTGTGTAAGAGAATGCAAAGTCAAAGTCAAAACTCCCAGCCTCCTTGGTTCTTAGAACTGGACATGCGTTAGCGATCTTCTAGTCTAACCATCTCAGTTCAGAACTGGGATGGCTGCTTTGTTGACTTGACCTGGTCGTGCATGTGCATGTGTGTGTATACACACATATATAATCACACTAATAGTGAATAAATAAATATTAATGTACATTTCAACTTTAAGTGGACTGATCATTTGGGATGAACACATGAAGTTAGTTTTCCTTCCTATGAACTTTTCATAGCGCTGTGTGTGTGTGTGTGTGTGTGTGTGTGTGTGTGTGTGCAACTATAAGAACGTGAGGGTGGAGAGGGTACCGACTATCACTTATTACACAGATAGGAACGGTTAAAATGTGGGACAGTTTCCAGCTACATGTTGAATGCTGGCTGGCCGCTTTTTACTTCAAAGTCTGTTTTATTTTGTGAAACAGTTTCTTATCACATTTATTTATTATTCTTCAAAGGGATGCTGGGAAGGAAGCTGCCTTTATTGCTGTTCTCATGTTGACATGTGAGAAAACTGAGTTAACACAAACCTTGACATTCTCTTCCTGGAAATACATACTGGAAATAACCCACGAGGCCCAGTTCTCTCTCCGGCACAGAGGTCAGTGCCCTCTTCAACGCTCTTCTCTTCCAGCCCTGGGGCCTTTCACTCAGACGAGACTGATGTCACGTGGAAATTCCCAAAATCAAGAGTTGTTTAAAAACGCCCATGGGACCCTGGATTAAGCACATGGCTATTTTTGAATGTAAGATAATGTCTCAAAGATTCGGTAGCTCTTTCTAACTAGTGCACTGGGCCCCCCACGTATGCTTCAGTGTCAGGTACATCCACATTATTGTTATTAAAAGTCACTCGGATTCCGTTAAACCTGTAGGCTGTGCCCTCCCGCAATTTAGAGTCTGCAAATGCATAGCGAGAGACCAATCATTCCATAAATATTTATTGAGGCACTGTGCTGGAATTATAGAGACAAAGATCTGTCTCTGGCTTCAGAGACTCAGAATGCATGGTGGGTACCACCAAGAAAAGAGGCACGCAGCACAGTAGCATAAGTGTAATTATAGTGGAAGTTCATGATGTCGTGGGCTAGGTGGGGTATAAAACCCAGACGTGGACTGTCAGAAAGACTTCCCAGAGGAAGGAAGGCCTGAGGGAGCTCGCTGGACACAGATGTGGGGGAACAGTGTTTCATGCAGAGAGAACGGTATGTGTGAACCCCAAGGACAAGAGGGAGCAAAGCACGTTGAAGGAAGTGGAAAAAGTTCAATCTGGCTGGAACATAGAGTGAAGGTACGAGCGTGTCTGTGCATAGGGGGGATGGGAGATGCCCAAGGTGCTACTGGAAACATGAATAGGAGCTAGATTATTCAGGGGTGGCCCTGTTAGTCCGTTTTAGATAACCAAACTTTATCCATGAATCACCCCTGCTTGACAATTTGTTGAGCATTTACCATGTACCATGAAAGGGTGCTGGGGATAAAGCAACAAATGAAACAAACAAAGAACAGGCTGGCCAGATGGCTCAGCTAGCTGGAGCACCATCCTCTATACCGAAGGGTTTGGGCTTCGACTCCAGGCCAGGGCATCTACCAGGTTGTGGGTTTGATCCCCAGCTGGGGCATGTACCAGAGGCAATCAACTGATGTTTCTCTCTCACATTGATGCTTCTCTCTCCCTCTTTTAATCTCTCTCCTTTCTCTCTCTCCAAAATCGATAAACATGTCCTCGGGTGAGGATTTGAAAAAAAAAAAAAGAAAAAAACCCAAAGAATATGTTCTCAGTGAAACTCCTTTCTGATGAAGGGTAGAAGTCAACGAAGGAGCAGCCAGGTGGAAGGTGTAATGTGTCCAGCGGGGAAGGCAGTGCTGCGGGATGGTCCTCACTTCGTGCAGAGTTAACGGGCCCTTTGATTTGGTGGCTGTCGGTGGACAGAGATCTAAAGCGCAAGGTGGAGTCATGCAAATATTTACAGAGGGGCGGGAACAGCACCTATGAAGGGCCAGAGCCGTGGTGTTCTTGTCGTGTTACAGGAATAACTGGAAGCCATTCTGGCTAGACCAGGGGAGAGAGGACTGCAGCTGGAGGAAATCTGGGCAGTGGAAGGGGAAGATCACGGGGGGACTTGTTGGGTTCTATTCTCAGTGTGATGGGAAATCAAAGGGGAGTTTTCAACAGGCAGGTGGCATGACCCTGTTGGTATAGCTGTAGCTGCAGAAGAAGAGTAGATTGAGGATGAGGGTTGGGGATGGGGAGCTGGAGAAGGCAGGAAGACAGATTTATTGCAGAAAACCAGGTGAGCAATGGTGACCACCTAAACGAGGCAATGGCAGCGGGACAGTCTAAGGTTAGAGGCAGAAGAGAAAGGAAACGGAAGGATGAGAAGGGGCGCTCTTGCCTTGGTTCCGGAATACTTTCATCACGACTTACACAGTGTCTGAAGTTTTCTTGATTACAGTATCTCTTTGGAGTCTAAAGAATTAACAACCCCTTTAAAGCAAATGCTATTTTTTTATCTTAAAATCACAGCATTTAGTGAGGAAAATAAGAAATGGATGATATATATGACACAATATCACTTATATTAAAATTATGTTAAGTTAAAATGCATACACACAAAAACAATACTTAAAAACTTGGGGAAAAGACACACAATGCAAACTATGCAAGATAAACAGCCCCAACCCAGTTTTCCAAAAGATATCTTATTCTGACATTTAAGAAAAACTTCGGTGTTTTTCTTTCTGTGCACAGTGGAATTTCACCAATTTCTTTGGAATGACAAGTATCAGAAAAAGTTCTGTGGCTGCTAAAACCGCTGTTCCATAATCTATCAAGATTCGAGGCCTGTTAGAAAAATTGCAGTAGATTAAGTTCAAGTTCAAGGTATAAAACCAGCAGTCAGGAGGCTACTTGGGTTTTATCTCAGTGCTACGTTGGTAACGGCAAAATCACTCACCGCCAAGTACCTCTTAACAGTTTATAAAGTGTGTTTACATATATTAATCTGTTCGAACTTCATATCAACTCTTCGAGGCAGCTATTTTACAAATGAGAAAACTAAAACTCAGGGAAATTGAATGACTTCTTAAGGTTGCTTAACTTGTAATCTGTACTCTTTCTGTGTTCTGAGGGCAAGTTCTTAAACTGTCCCTGCTTCCTATAAGTGAACATTGTAGCATTTGCCAATGAACTTCATAGGCATATTTAAGAGGAAGGTGGTGATAATATGAATGGCATGGTTATTTGGGATAAAAGTGCTAAATAAATTAATTAATACATAATAATAAAATTGATTTTTAAAAGTAATATATTTAATGCATTAAACTATGTCTTTAATTATAATGATTAAACATTAACTATATTAAAAGATAATAGATATATTAAATAAATCAATAGAGTAATATTGCTGTATAAAATAATTTGATCAATGAATTGCATCTCAATAATATATACTTTATGTGAAACTAAATTAATACATTATATGTACTTATATATATATATAGACTCCTACCATTATTTATGTTTTGTTTTTTACTATTGTTGGAATATTTGCAACCAGGTCTTTGCAGCTTAAAAACTATCTTAAAAGGGTGGTATTTAGCAGGAATCTGGGAACGCCCACACTGGATACCCACCATTAGGCAGCTTTTTCCATGCCTTTCCCAAGGGAAGTAAAGACAGAAACTAGTGTTGGGTGAGAGATCATTTCACCCATCAGCTGGAGCCTTGGCCCCAAATCCAGGGCATTCCCGAAGGAAGCATGCAATCGAATCTACAAATGCATCTTACATCTCGTCACTCCGCTGAGAAAGGAAGGAGAGTCCGAAGTCCACCAGCCAGGAAAGTGAAGAAGTATTTGAAGAAGGGAGTGAAGAAAGGAAGTGCCAGGCTCTCTCCTGAGCGAGTATGACCCCATCTCTCCCTGATAGTCCAGCCTGGTCGCAGTAGAGCCTCTGAGCCCAAAGAGCCCTGCCCTAAGGCTTTAGCCCCTGACCCCTAAAAGATATGCCCAATCATTTCCCTTGAACTTGACCATTATCTAGCACGGGTTTTCTTCGGGAAAGGAGGAGTGTTGAAGTGCTGCATTGGAACAGTTGCTGAAAGATATCATCACAGCTGCTCTCGAAAGAACCCGCAAATGTGGAAATGATAGCAGGAAGTTGAATTTCTGCAATTCATTCATTCAATCCGTAACATCTTGTGCTAGGCCTTATACCAGGTACTGGCTTACAGCTATGAGTACTTGGTTACGTACACATGGGTTGGGAGGAGGGCTGTGAACAATCAATTTAAATGAACACTTCCCCAAATTAGCCACTGAACAGAGTAGAGATGATCTAAGGAGACAACTTCTAAGGACAGGGATTCATAGAGACTACCAGGAGATACTCAATTAAAAATAATATATCATCTTGGGATCTATACCTTGAAAGAAGGCAAGATAGATGGCATAATAGGCAAAGAGAAACTTGGTATTTTAGAGCCTTAGAAAGAATATACCAGTATTTTCCAGTGCTCTTTTAGAAAGTCTCCCAGCAATGTGATCTAAATCTTTAAATAGAAATATTCTTAAGGAGAAGCAATTTATCAGCTATCACAGATTGCCGGTATCCTCCCTCCACTTTGGCCAGCCCTTGGGCTTTGGGTCAAAAGCCTACCGCCCCTGCATCCTGAGGGGGCTGTCCATTGGACAAGAGCTCGGTTCAAATGGCTACCTCAGTGTTCTGTCTCAGGATATATTTCCCACTTTAAGTTAGTATGTTGGCAGTCTAGTTTCTATATCAACTCTGGCCATACTTATTTCTTTGTTATTTTTATTATGACTGTTACTTCCCTGCCTTTGAGAAGAATCATGTAAACCAAATGTCCCCAGAAGTCCATACACGGACAGTTCTGTTTGAAGTACGCCTGGTATTCACCAGCACTTGGGAGGGCTGCAGTCCCTGCTTCCCCTCCCCCAGCCACATGCCCCTCTTAATTAGGGTAGCAACAAAGAGACTCCAGGGTTCATGGCCCAGACCCAAATCCACACTCACCCTTCCCCAGGCACTGACGTGAATCCTCAGTTTTGGTACTGTGTTAGTAAACAGTTGAACAGAAATAGTTTTCATCAAAATGTCTTATTATTTTGTTTGTTTGTCTTTTAATCTGACCCAAAAGAGAAGATAAAAGGGAAAGAGAGAAATGGATGTAATATGGCTGTTAATTGTAAGGTATGGTCCCTATTTTTTCCCTAAAGTTCTGATTGTCCACTGCTGTGTTGCGAGGAAGTAATAGGGCTGACAGAGCTTAACAGGTACTCAAGAAACATTCGTTAATCATAGCTAATTAACTTTTAATTAAATAACTGATTGATTAGAGAAATAGGATGTATATATCAAAATCAAATCAAATCATTCAAATAAGTAATTGATAAATAGAAATTGAGCAGGTTTGACAGCATTTTCAGTAGACAGCTCGAAAAGGATTATTGAGTGAGGGCTGAGATTTAAAGGATGGTTTCCAGGGGAACCTGGAGCTGGAGCCCAACGGGAAAGGTCTCAGGTTAAGTGTGAAGTGGGAAAAGCCGCAGGACTTAAGTCACCGAGACAGGAGGCACATTCCGTGATCACAATCCGAGGAGAAGGGGGAACACGGCTGTGTCGGGAATCATAAGAGAGGCAAGAAGAGGGGTGATCACAGATGACTTTAAAAGGCTGAGCCAGTTCTGACCTTATCCCGTTGGTAGTAAGATGATATTAAAGATTTCTGAGCAAGGGAATTCAAGATAAAAACAAACGTTCAGGGCTAAATACATACGTTGATTGGTCATATCAGAAGAGGGCGTTGTTGAAAACATAATAGTAAACAAATTTTTTTAAACCCCGACAGATAAAAATGACCTAGCCCTCCTCCGTTTCCCAGGAGGGACGGACCGTCACTGCGCAGAATTTTTACGGCAACACGCGCCTGACTTTACCGCACTTACGTGATTACGTGTGTCTGCCCGCAAACGCCGAGCCCTGTCACAGGAAGGGGGGCTACCACGCCCCACACCGTGCCACTGGATTCCCAAGACTGAGAAAAGTTTCGGCCTGGGAAAGGTGCTTCGTAAATATTTGTCCCATGAATAAATAAGCGAGCATTTCGCTCACAAAGCAACTTCACCTATATTGATCCCATTTAATTCTCCTATCTGCCCTGTGAAGTCAGCATTCCTATTTTGTAAGAGAGAGATCCCGCCTGGGCGCCGGGGAAGGTCTACATTGAGGGAAAAGAAGAACCAAGTGGGAAACTCAAAGGGAGCGGAGAGGTGAGGAGGCAGGCCAGAGCCCGGTGGCAGGAGCTGCTGCAGACACAGAGCAGGAGGGGCCAGGGGCTCGGGAGGACTGCAGAGGCCTCCGCAGACACAGCGGCTCAGAAGAGGGGGTGGGGGCTGAAGTCAAAATGCCCAGCGTCCGAGATGAAGGGAGGTCATAGACAAAGGAGGGAGGGGCCCGGCATAAACTAGTCACTTGGAGAAATCTGACACGAAAAGAAAAGAGAAGAGTGAAGCTAAAAGAAACAAAAGTCTGTCAAAGGTGTTTTTCCTCCAAGCCTGGGACGTGTTTACGGACAGAGGGCAGCGGCCAATGGAAGAAGAGGGGAGCATGAGGGAGTTTGAAGTGAGGGGAACCTGCCAGGCCCCAGCGAAGACTTGGAGAAAGGAGACAACAAGCTGCAAAGCTGCCTCGGTCTCTGTCACACCCTCTGTGACACGAAGTGACCCAACCTCCAGCATGGCTTGGTCGGTGAGTTAGCCGAATCCACGTTACCCAGTTCCTTCGCTTGCTCCAAACAGCCATCGTTCCCCACATGTTACCAGACTCAGTTATCTGTTTGCAAATACTTTTTTCTTCATTTTACTCTTAAAAATAGTTTGCCCCCCAAGAGAAATCACTGCCTCTCAGAGGACATTCTTTTAGGCCAAAGCTCCAGAACCTCACCCAAAATAGATAAAATATTTTAAATATTTTCTTATTTGCACCCTTCACAAATATGCCTGCAATGCAAAGCCAATTATGAGATTGGCATTTTTTCCCCCCTGAAATGAGTGGAGGATATGTTTCCTCATTGGGCAGGGACACCGGCTCTCCGGACACGGCCTTGATTGGATTGCAGACAACCTGCATTAAGCATGGGCCAGGGAGAGGGACCCCGCATGCAGCCGGGTGAACGTGTGCAGAGCAGGGGGCCTCTCTTAGCCTCTGCCATCCGGGTGTCCATCTCATGCAGGCGCCTGAGCTTCTCCATTAGAAGGGCAGGTCTTTAAAGGCAGCCATGGTGGTTTTACGAGATTATTCAAGGCACAGAGCCTAACACTAAGCCTTGCACATAATACATACTCATAGGTTGGTTGAAGGAATGGGTGAAAAAAGCTATCTAGGAAAAATCCAGTTCAGGGTCTAAGTGACTCAGATACCCTTTGGATTCCAAGAGGAATTTCTCATAGATGCAACCTTTTGCTTTCTCTGAGGCTCAAGCAAATCCAATAGCAATAAATATAGGGAGAGTGGAAACCACAGAGACATCCAGTTACCCTCCTTAGCTCCAGAAATAAGGAGACAGAGATTTCCTATAGGGAATTGGCCAGTCCTATGCAGTGGACGTGGGAAAATGAAACACGTATGTCTCAGATGCTGCTGCATCCTTTCCGAGTTTGCTCTGATCATGCCCTCTTTCCATTGCATCAGGTCCTCACCCTTATTCCAGTCAATCAATGCCTTTCTTCTTCCACCCACTGCCCCAAGAGACTAGCCTCTCTTTCTTCTTTCTGTGCTCCATCAAATGGAATTTGGTATAGCTCTAGTCTACCATCACATGGATCCAAAAATAATTAAACTGAGTGAAATCATTCCTTTGCTGGTTTCTGTTCACACAACAACGTGTTTTTGAGATCCACATGCATCCTGTTCATTCATTTTTACTAATATAAAGTCTTTTATTCTATACCATAGTTTGTGTAACCTCTTCCCCCACTGACTGCTGCTGGGATTTTTTTAAAAAGGTTTTATTTATTTATTTTTAGAGAGAGGGGAAGGGAGGGAGAAAGAGAGGGAGAAAAACATCCATGTGAGAGAGAAACACCGATCGGTTGTCTCTCTTACACACCCAGCTGGGAACCGAACCGGCAACCCAAGCAAGTGCCCTGACTGGGAATCCAACTTGCAACCTTTTGCTTCGCAGGATGATGCTCAACCCATTCAGCCACACCGGTCAGGGCCACCACTGGGATTTTTGCGAATGGTATTTTTATTACAGACGCTACTCTAATAAGCTGCCTTTTATATCTCTCCTTCCCCATAAGCAACGGCTCCCGACTCCTTCTCAGTCTCCTTTTCTAGGCTCTAAAGGTGGGGTGTCCGTTCCCACACCTCTTCTCTTCACTGTTTGCACCTGCTCAAGTAACTTATTCCTGATTTAACACACTAGAATTGGGTGACTCTCAACTGTGTGTCTCAAGCGTCATCTTCTCCCATAAACACTAGATTTGTATATCACACTACCCATTTGCACTTCTACTTGAATGCCTTTAGTCATCTTAATACGCCTAAAATGTGTCTGCTATGATTCCCGCCTCTCCCACAAATCTACATCCCCCTCAGTGGTCCTTTCACGAAATAACACTACCATTCACTCAGTTATTCAGATCGTAAAAGAAGGCATCCTTGATTCCTCTTTTTCTCACATCCCTCATCAGTAAGTCGTAATGTATCCAAAACTCAATACCCTAGTCCAAGCCAGCACCTCTTGCCTATGAGGAGACAATAGCTTCCTCCTGCTTCTTTGCTTGCTGTCTCACTCCCGTTCTATGTGGGACAACTAGAGTGATTTTTCTCTCTTTGCTCAAAATCTTCCAGTGACTTTCCACCTTATGTAGAACAAAACTCAAAGTCCTTGTGAAGGCTGTATGACTCTGGGTGATCAGATCTGGCCATTGGCGGTCACTCCTTCCCAGTTACTCTGGACTTTGTTATTTCTTTAATATACACCTGTAATTCTTTCCCTAGGCAATGCCGTTCCTTTGTTCATTCTGCTTTCTTCCTCATTTTTGGTCACCTGTCTGTTGAAAACCTTCAGAGTGGACTTCCCTGATTTTCTCTGTCCCTTTACCCTTTCTTGTTTTTTCTTCATAGTGCTTTCCACTGCTTGACATTATATGTTCATGTATTAGTTAATGTGTTTATCTGTCTTTAAAAAAATAAAAATTAAAAATAAATGTATTTAGTTCACAAAACTTAGAAGAGGCCCCAGCATGAGGTGGACACTAGATCAATATTTGTTCGATGAATGTGCTATTTTAGGGGAGTGGTATTCATTTTCATATTCCTACATAACAGGTTAACCCTACTATGCATTAAAATTTCAATTGTAAACATTAACTATTGATCTCTTGCTAAACAAAACTGAGGTCAAGCTCTCTCATCCGCCATCATCCTGTCAACATGTTCTTGCCTGTTATCCTTTGGATCTAATTACATCACCATTGTTTTAGTGAGATCAATATGCAGTGTTTACATTGTCATGACTGTGAATTTTTCTCACAGTTGAACTGTATGTTTTCATGTGTTGTACTGGATGCCCAGTGAGCCCTTTGAATCTAGAAACTTGCATCCTTCAGATTGGAGAAATTCTAACGTATTATTTCTGTGATAACACATTTTCTGTCCCATTTTCCTGGAACATTCAGATGCTGGATTTTTAATTGACTCTGTAATGGTCTTTTCTGTCACCTTTTTTTCATCTTGCCTTTTTCTTCTACGTTTTGAGGGGCATTTTTTCTAAATTCTATCTTCTATTTCTTGAATTTAATTTTTATAAATTTGTTCATAACATTTTTCATTTACAAGAGTTCTTACTTGTTCTCCAAAAATACCTTTTTAAAGCATCTTTCTCTTGTGGCTACAATATCTTCTCTTATCTCGCTGGGAATAGTAATTACAGTTTTCTTGAAGTTATTTGGTAATTATAGTTTTCTTGAAGTGTTTGGTTTCTCACCCTGCCTTTCTTTCCTCTGAGTTTTCTTTCCCATTGTCCTGACCTCTCTTTCAGAGCCTTTTCCTGACTTGATGTTCATATTTAAGAGTAAAGCGCTAAATGGAGGGCGTTGGGCAATGGGCCAGATGTTTCAGGGGTCCCGCAAATTAAGATATTTTTTATCCACGGGCATGCCAGTGTCCCTGGAGCAGAATATTCCCATTTCCTTTCTGTGGAGTATAAACCTGACTGTTTCCTGGGAACCCCACTGAGCGAGAAGACCGGGAGTATTTAGTGTTCATCGAATTCACTTTCATTTAAAAGTTTGTTTTCAGTACACAGCCTCTTACCTCTCCATTGCTTCGCCTGGCATTCTGAGGCCAGCACTTCTCTTCAGAGAATATACTTCCAGTTTCTGTCTATTTGATCTGGTTGGAAGAGGGCTGTTCACCTGGTTGCATGTGTGTGCAGGCTTTTTGTTGGTTGGTTGGTTTGTATGGGGTGGGAAAGATATCTGAGTTTTCACTCTTCCTTTCTCATATTTTCAATCAAACCTGTTTTCTGCTTCATCTCTCACCTCCAGAGGTTCCCAGGGCTTCTACATCCGAGTTTTTCCTGGTTCTGAGTCTGGATTCAGCTTCTTTCTTGTCCCTGGCCTCGTACTCCACAGGGCCAGAGTTCAGTTTCTCAGCTCTGGTAAGGCAATTACCAACTATCCGTCCACTTTCCATATTCCAAAAATTGGCTGACATCTGAACTCTGTGCTGACTTCTTTCCAGCACTCTTTACCTTGTGGGATTTATCTATGATTTCTTATTTCTTTTCTATCATTTTTGTGACGTTCAGGCAAACAGCAGAAATAAATGAGCATTATGCTTTTGATCTGCCAAATTTAACCATATCCTTGAACTTTTTTCAGTCTCTTTATTTGTAAGTTCTGTTTTTCATGATTTAAGAATCCTTCCATATCATATCTGTCACAAAAATATTCACCTATGATTTTTCCTAATGATTTTCAAGTTTTGTTTTTCATGTAACTTAGTTTCTTTTAGTGGGAGGTGGGAATTTTGAAATTAATTTTATTGTTCCCACATAATCAATTATAATATTACCATTAATAGATTAGTCTACTATTTCTTCCTGATCTGTAATACCTCTGCTATTATTTTAGAAGTTTCCATATATGCTTGGGACAGTTTCTAGTCTTTCTAATTTGTTCTTTTGATCTATTTGTCTATTCCTGGGCCACTAAGAATTAGAATTGCTCTATATCTCAGTGCATATTTTTAGATCTTTATTTTCCCATATAAATTTTAAAATTTTGTCAAGTTCTACGAAACATATTATTTAGGAATTTTAGTTGAAATAATAAATGCATAGGTTAATTTGAGGAGAATTTACATCTTTATAATTTTGAGATCTGCCATTCAGGAAAATGATAAATTTTACAATTTATGCAGGTGTTTTGTGCCCCTAAATCCAGTTTTGTAGTTTTCTTACACATATTTTGTTACATTTATTCCTAGGTAATGCACGCTTCTGTTATTAATATAAATAATGTATTTTTCCATTATATTTTAAAATTAGAGATGGCCAGTTACAGAAACTGCGGATTTTTGCATACTGAACTTGATTCCAATAATCTTTCTAAACTCTCTTATTAGTTCTAATATATTTGTTGATTCTCTTGAATTTTCTGCATGATCACATCATAGCAATTAAAGACAATTTTTTTGTCTGACTCCAGTGGCTCTTACTTCTTTTTTTCTTTTTCTTTGTCTTGGCTGGAACCTGCAGCCCTTTTCTCAATTGTAGAAGAGACAGCCATCCTTGTCTTTTCATTGATTATAATGGGATTATTTTTAATATTTTATCAGTAAGCATGATTTTTGCTGTAGGTTTCTGGTAAATGTCTCTCATTATATTTGTAAAGATTCTGTTACTAGTTTTTTAAGAGATCTTTTTTCTGTAAGTGATTGCTAATTTTACCAGGCAGTATTTTTATCTACGAAGATGATCTTTCTCTTTTCTTTTTCCTATTTCTTTCTGACTTTAAACTGCTAATATTGTACAATGTATCAGTACATTTCCAGATGTGATCACCTCTGCATTGTCTTTTTTTTATGTTGTTGGAGTCAATATGCTAATTTTTTCACCTAGGTTCATAAGTACACTTAGTTTAATTCTCTCTCTCTCTCTCTCTCTCTCTCTCACTGTCTTTGTTGTTCAATTTTGGTATTGACCTTCTACCAGCCTGATTTTATTGTCTGAGAAACCTGGGTTTTTGGAAATACTTTATTTGAATAAAAGAGGGTGTGTGTGTGGGGGGGGCAGGGCATGAAGGCGATTGTGTTGTACTGCCTTTTAAAATGTTCGAAATATCTGTTCTGTTCGACAAAGTACATATTTGAAGCTAGAAGAATGCATGTTTTTCATGGAATTACATGAAGTGATTTCAATTTTAAATAAAAAAAGTATGGCCTGCCTTTCCTTTTCCCAAATTGACACACGAGCGAAATAGAATTGGTCACTACTGAACTACGAGATTACAAATAGTCAGCTGGAACTGAGAGAATGCGAGTCATCCAGATGTTTCCAAATGTCTTGTTGGATTTGTTATGGTTGGTTAGATAGATACAGCCCATGCCAGACAAGCTGTTCTTTATCTGGGATGATCCAAGTGGGAAATATATTCCACAGAAACTTCCTACATAAATCCTGTGTATTTTTAGTGCTGTTTACAAATGACCTCTGGAACAAGGGCTGTGTAAGTCAAGTTTCCCATGGCAGAAATTGGCAACATTTTTCTTTTTCTTTCTTTTTATTCGCTCTCCTTTCTTTTTCATTCTTGCTTAATTAAAAAAAAATGTAAAAACAAAAATGAAGAAATTATCTTTATATATTATGATGTATAGCACATAAAATTTGTTAAATTATCCCTCCAACTGTATAGTTTCTCCACAGTAAGTCTATTTTCAAATATACAAAATAGGCTGAGTGGTTGCTCATCCACCATAAGCGTGAGGTATTTAGAATTTATCTAGGGAAGCATACTGCTCTTTTCTAAAAACATAAACCCCAAAATACTTTGCCATTTATCTTCTAAAAACCATACAAAATGCATGTCCTTCCCATGTTTCCTGCTGATAATATTCTCCCCATTTGGTGCACAGCTTTTCTTTCCTCTGGGAAGCTGGTACTTATTTTATTCATAGATTGCAAATTACGCCCTGATGTTGTACAACCAAAGTGCATTACTCACACAAGCAGAGAGAATGCTGCTTAGGATCTAATGTGGCCAAGTAAAGCAGCACGTTAAAACAGGCCTCACTGAGTTATGGACCACACTGCCTGGGGACACAGGGCCCCAAACACCTCTGGACACAGGTCACATCTTCACCCAGACGTCACTGACCGAGTTGCTTTCAGTGCTCATTGATGTCTGTTGTGCAAAATCTTCAAGCTCAGCCATTTACCACACTATGAAGTATATATTCTACCTTCACAGCCTGTCTGGATATGGGACGGCCCCAGCGGCAAAGCTGTGTTCTCAAAGCTAATCTCCAAATCCTTTGTTTGGGCTTAGAAGACATTTTCCCATAGGAACAATATTATCAAATGATGATGCTCGGTTGAGCCACAAGTGTCCTTAAAATGTGGCATTGACTGTCTGTTCTGTTTCCCTGGGCAAGTGCATTCTGAGGCCTAACTTGGGATGCTCGCAGCTCACCTCTCCCTCTGCCTGGCAGCCTTCACTGTAGTTTTTCCAAGCTACAGTACAGTAGCAGTTGGGGAGGGAGGACAGGGTAGCTTTCCCAAGCGCAAAATGAGTGTAAGGTGATGTGGATGCCTCAGGGTAACTTGTTCAGCTGCAGGGCTGAAGAAATACACTTTCCTTTTGGACCAGTCACTTCTCATCCTTCTGAATGAGGCACAGAGGCCAGAGACTTTTTCCTAAGTGGAGATCATTTCTAAGCCGGAGTTTCATAAACAGGGAAAGGCTTCTACAGTAAAACCTCAGATTTTTGAAGACCAAGCTTCTGGACTTGTAATTAGCCAAGGAAAATATTTTAATTCTTCTTGGTCAGTGATGAAATGGTCTCCAAACACACAGCAATAATAAGGCATAAATCTAGCACCTCGCCCCAGGCCTGATAAATAGTAGTAAGTGCTCATAATTTTTTCATTGTTGTTGAATCAAGTACTGGTTGAGTGAATCCTATGTTTAAAAGCACAAGACCACAGATCGAATGCATAGTTGTGCCAGTTAACTTCTTTCTGGTTCAGCCTCTCTCAGTTCTGACCTTCCACATCCAACAATCCGGGGTTGGTTGGAGTACTTTCAAGAAAGTCCCTAGAACACCAGCGTCATCTCTGTGGGCATATGCGTTCATCCATACCAGCCCCAAAGTAGGTGCTGGGTGTCTCCGTGCCCTCTCTGCTGGGCACACTTTTTTGCACCATCTCCCCAGTAGACAAATGAGGGAACAGAGGGGAAGGACAGAAGGAGGCGCTGTGGAAAACCAGGAAGAATAGCCTAGCCCCATGGGACTCTACCTGTGTTTCTGGTACCACACTTACTCTGGCAAACCTTACCTGCTAAAAAAAAACCCACCTCAGTCTTTTTGGTCAGTTGTCTTTACAACACATGTAGACACATTTTAGGGGATTGTTTGTGCCTCCCCCAGGTTAGAATTTAGTCTGGATACCAGACCTGGGTCCCTGTCATTTCAGGTTTAAAATTGCACAATGATTTTATTTCACTTCGTATTTACAACTACTTTGGAAAGAAATACACTATTAAGGCTCCCTCAATTAAAAAGCCTTCCCCACCCCCACCCCCACTCAATTTACAGACTGTTAACTTTTAGTTTCCTAGATGGCTTTCTCTTTTAAAGTTTCATTTGTGTTCTACAAGACAGCCTCTTTCTCCAAGATTAACATTTTTTATGATTGTTCCTGACAATGGATTCGCTTCCAGAGGCCCTGCTAAGGATAACCAAAAAAGGGCATGGAGCAGGCTGGTTTTGGCAGCCGGCGCACAGTTTCTGAGCTTTTTAGGTCTTGGTTTTTCTGATGAGTGATTTCCTGAGCATGCCTAGGGAATGACAGGCATCTCCACGGGCAGGCTGCATCCACCTCGGCCGAGGTGTCGTCATTGGCTGCCTATTAGAAAAACCTACAGGACAATGCATACCACCGACTGCCGACTGTAAACACAGGGGATGTGTGTTCACTTAGCACGGACTTCTGGGAGGGGCTAAGGAAGGGCGGTCTGCAGTTTTATTGAATAGAGCAGTGTGTGCCCGGCTGCCTGCCTGCCTGCCCTCTCGCTGTGCTCCTGCTGAAAGAAATCGGTCCTTCCTTACGGACTCGGTCCCTGGGAAGAAGTTTCAGCCTATGAGGTAAGGCACAGAGGACTTTCTTTTCATCTCTTCCAGAGAGTCTAGGGACTTTCTCCTTCCGAGATGCAGTCAGCATTCCTGGCCAAAGTGGCCGGAGATGCAGGACTGTAAAAATCAATAAACCATGCAAATTCTCAGAGCCAGACGGAGCTTCGCTGCCCTGCAGATGTTCCCGGAAGACAAACAGGATGAGGTTTCAAGTTTTGTTCTCTGAGTTGGGACAGGAGGAGAGATCGTCTAGAGACGTAGAGGCGGGGACCACCGGCAACTTTGATGAGAGTAGCCTTTTGTTTAGGAGCGCAGTGAGGGGTTTACCTGGCCGCCCCAGGCCAGTGTCCCTGCCCCTGCGGTGCCCCTCTGCTCACGACGGCAGTTCCTCCTGCATCTTTTATTATCAGAGATTTTAAAAGGCTTTGCTTTTAACGACAACAACGACTTTTCAGGGTGATGGGAAGCCAAAAAGTGATGCTTTTTTTTTTTTTTTCCCTTAACCAAAGGCGTTTACATTTTATTCTGTTACTAGTATTTGAGACTAGACTTCTAGAGCTGCCAGGAAATCAGGTCAGAGGTAGACAGAGCCCTGACACTGAGCACTGGTTGGGTGAATGTAACTGATCTGATATTTGCTTGGGAAGAAGATGCCTACCACGGTCTGTTTCCTATAAAACCTAATAATGAGAGAATGCATGCACTGGTGGGTGTGTTTTTAGGAATCACTTTCAACAGTCCACTGAACCATTTCTTGAGAAATCTTATTTTCTGTTTGAAAGTGTGCCTGAGCATGACTCGATTATTTGAAAAGTTGCAAGTTACGAGCGTGTCCCCAGAAAGGGAGGAAACAGTCTTTCGTTTCAAGATAGTCCGACATATTTGGGCAACTTCAACAGTAGTATCAGGCAGCTGGTCAGTGGTAGCCTGGAATTCCTTTTAGAAAGAGCTGATTGTAAAGGGTGGGGGAATTTTAGTGGCGTGGCAATCCACGGTCGAAAAACGTGAATGAGAACCAAGTAGTTGGTATTCGTAGATCCCTTGTGTGAACAGGTCTGTGCAGACTTGTAAACTGAAATAGTAAAGTCTTTCTACTATGTTTGGCAAAACCCAGACATATAGGACTAGAACTGGAGTGAAGGCCAGGAGATATGTGGCAAGAAGGGCAAATCTGATCACTTTCAAAATAAATCTGGATGTTCAAGGTTCCAGCTCCAAACAGCTGGCTCCATTTGATTTTAATGCATGGAGCGAGGTGATTTTATGTTGAGATTCATTAAGTCATCTTTCCGCTTTGTATTTAGAAGTTGGGGGATAATTTTCTTGAGACTGTCTCTTTCTCCTTCCAGAAGTGATACAGGATAACAGAATTCCCTGTGAATTTCTTTTCCTGGAACAGTCCTGAGTTCAGTGTGAGAGAAAGGCTGCAGGCAAGAGCTATAGTTTGATTATCGTCCTTCTCGCGAAGAGATCAAGTTCCAAACTGTTTTCACAGTGTTTTTCACGTCAATCAAAATATGGAAAGCAATTTCTTTTCAACCGTACTCTAAACCATGTAGGGAATGCAGTTTGGAAGGAAATCTGTGATCTTGGGATCTGAAGATAAATTCCATTTGGAAACCAACATCTTCAAATCCCTGAAAGTTCAGACTTTGCTACCGCCACTTTCTCCTCTCCTCATGCGCTCTCACAACCGTAAAAACGAATTTTTCAAAATAATCCTTTAAGTATTCTACCCCAGGGATGGAGCAAAGGGACTTGATATTTTACTCTATGTTAAACTTTAGGCAGCTCTTTGTGTTCCTTTCCTCCTGTTGAATATTAGCTAGAACACATCTCCCTAAACAGGGAGGTAAACAGAGCGCAATGAAACTGCAGTGCAAGAATTTTCATTTTGTTAAAATTATTTCATAAAGAGAAGTACAAAGGCGCACACACCAGGAACGTACAATGCATTGAACCATTGGTAACAACGGGCAGGGTTGTTTCCTTGTTCAAAGCCAATAGAAATGTGCAACCTAAATAATTCAGATAAAAAGGTTGCTTTAGCCCTGGCTGATGTGGCTCAGTTGGTTGGAGCGTTGTCCTGTAACCAAAAGGTTTCGGGTTCTGCGTCTTGTTAGGGCACAAACCTAGGTTGCAGGTTTGATCCCTGGTCCAGGCATATATGGTGCCTGGTCTGGTCACGTATGGGAGGCAACCCTACTGATGCTTCCCTCTTGCATCGATGTTTCTCTCTCTCCCTTCTTCTTCCCTCTCTAAAGGCAGTGAAAAAATGTCGTCAGGTGAGGATAAAAACATTTTTTTTCAAAGATTGCTTTAAACAGATGCAATTCTTTCATACTAGAGGAGAACCAGGTTTGAACTGCAGCTTAAAGGGTTTAAATGAGATACATACAAGCATGCCCTGACCGTGAGGCTATTACTAATTGTAACTGGCTCCAGAGACTGGCCTGGGGATCTTCTTCTCTGGGGCAATAGGTTGGTCCTATGTCTGGCTGCGGAAAGTTCCAGAATCCAGCCTGGGTAGTCCCTATTCTGATAAGTAAAAAGCATCTCAGTAGGCCCTCTCTTAAAAACACACGTAGTTGTCACCATTTGTCATATTCATAGTAGCGTGTTTACTAGTTAGTCGTCCTTTACAAGACACAAAAGTGACTTATAGATGGGCATGGAGAGGGATTAACGTGGTCCCCATCTGCCTGCAATCTATCACATGTCTCAGAAATGTGGTGGGGTGAGGCTGTGGTGGGGGCACAGGGGAAAACGCTGACACAGTGGTATGCAAATTACATGGTAGGGCTAAGGAGGAGGTTAGGAGGATGCTGCCAGAGAATTTTCAGACTTTAAAGAAGAGTTTTCTGGGTAAATTCTCTCAGAGCCTGAAAATAGAACCATTAGCTTCTTACTGCAAGTTTTTCATCTGTCCAGCCAATCCAAGTTTTTTGGAGAGCAGCCCATAGGTTCTCAGTAGTTGGGTAATTAAAAGAGATACCTGACTGGACCCATCCCCACCTCTTGCCTAGTATCCCTAATTATCTGTTCCTTCCTCATATTTGAGGATCCTTGCGTGGTACCTTCTGGATCTTAGTTCTTTCTAGAACTTCAAGCCCAGAGTCCAGGAAATACTGGTCCACCCCAACGTTGTCTTAGTGTTGGCTTTGATAATCAAAGACAAAAAGAACACCAGTATCAGGAGGTGGAATAAGATGGGTCATCAGCGGTGCAAGGCCATACCCGGGAATCAGGAAATCTGAAGATACAGTCGAATGGAAGACCGATGACAAGGCGCTGACAACGGAAAGGCCTTAGTAAATGAGGCAGCTCCTCTGCCTCCAGCCAAAAGCATGGAACTAATCCCAGCATGTCAAGCCAGGGGCCTTGTAGGGAGGGCGAGATAATCAGGAGCACCTGGCTGTGGTTCCTGTTGGTATTGAGACCAGACTGCTCCCTGGATCTGGCCTCTCACCTCTGTTTGCCTCAGTCTTTAGTCTCCCCAGCTGGCTCTGCTGTAGCCGACTACCAGTGGCACCCTGAACTTCCCTACCCCGGTCCTCCACCTCTGCTGCCTTCCTAGCTCCTCCATCCTCAGGCCAAAACGGGGCTTTCCTGACCCAGCACTGACAGTTCGCAACGGCCCAGCTCTGGGATGAGGCCCAGAGAACAGAAGGGTCAAGCCCAGATGTGTTCAAGAGAAGGAAAAGCCTCTTTACTCTTTAAGGCAGAGGGAGAAATGTTAGAGCAGGCAGAGCGGATGGATGGTACAGCACTTTGTGTGGTGAAAAGCCATCTGCTCCTCAGCCCCAAGCTCCCCATTGGCTGGCGGAGGGTGAGAGGACAAGACAGAAAGGATGACCTTGAGGAAGAGACCATGGGGTGGCCCTGGCAGGTGTTCTTTTCTCTGTCATTGGTATGGATGCCGTTGGGAATCTGTAAAATCTCTAAGTCCTGATGGTCCTTTGTGAACCCACCCTTTGTGACTGACCAGGGAGAGACCCTGAGCTGGGGGAGGGGGGGTGGGAGTGGTGTGAAGCCTTCGTTTCCACCGGAGACAAGGATGGAGGGATCAGAACATGAGCTAAGGTGTTCTTTCTAATTTCCCCGGTTCTTTGGAAGGAAGAGAGGATGGTGTAAATACCCAGATGTCTACAAGAAGATGACCTCAAGTGGCCTCCATCTCAAAGAAAAGGAGATCATCCCTAAGGAAACATTTTCTGGGGAGCTAGTAGGGGCTGGAGAAGTCAGGGAGGGCTGCTGGCTAGTGTTGCTGAGAGAGCTCGGAACGGTTGCTACACAGCCTTGAGGGGATAGTTGAAGGCGAATAATTTCTTTTTGATATTTTCAGTGAATTGGGTGTTCCTCGTAAGTACTCATTTTAGTATATGGCTTTTCTTTTAAAATATATATGATGGATAAAGTGAAGATAAATGGCTTTTTAATCATTTCCTGAGGCTTTTGGCATTGTTCTGTGAATATGCGGATGAAAGCACTTGACTTTAAGGAAATTCATCTCACTTGGAGAGAGACACATTAAGTAGAAATATATGTAATTAGTTCCTTTTACACCCACATGTTACATTCCCAAGCTGCGGAACTAGGCAGATTTCACCTCTGTGCTAAAGATGGGCAGGAACAGGGCTGAGTGCCAGAGGCAGGAAGGACATTAGTTCATTGGATATGAAATGCAACAATGGGCTGCCTTGTGAGGGCGAGAGAAACAGCAAAGATCAGAAGTCAGGCAGAGGTTTAGAAACCAAGAGTTTGCTGAGCAAGGCAGTGTATGGACAGGTACAGTGACAACGTGAGAGTACTTGGCACTGAGCTCAGGACAAATAGACCCTTATGTTAAATAGCTTCAGTAGCTCCAGCAGAGGCACAGGATAACAAGATACATGCGGAGTTGTAAAGCGATGGGATCATGAGGAAGTCCGAGAAAGAAGCCAAGCAAGGAGCAGGGTCCGGAGAGAGTGGGGTTGGAATCAAGCTGGGTCAAAGGCTCTCAGCCGACCTCTGTGTGCTCCCATTACTGAAACTCGGCTGCAGCACATGTGGCTGCTTCTTTCTGCTGGTCTGCAGACTGGAAAATTCCTTCTGTGCTTCCTGGTCAGGTTCGGAAAGGTGGGATCCGATTGGTTCAGCTAGGAACTATTGTCTTTGGCAAATTTCTTAGGGGACGGGAAAGTTTACTGGCATGCTTACGGATGAATTACCCGCCGGTCTGGCAGCGGTACTCATCCCTGGGGGCGGATAAAAAGCCCAGTGGGCAATTCTAGTTAGAAGAGAAAGTTAGACATGGAAGGCAAATTAGCTCAAATGTCCAGCAGCTGTGAATGAATATCGTTTGAATGTGTTTTTGGTGACTGAATTCCTGGAGAGGCAAGCACCCAATGTCAAGGTCATAGAGTCTGTAATGACCACTTGGACATGGCCCGATGAACCAGTCTTGAGGGAGGTTAGCCTGGAAGCTTGCACTGCAGATAATTGAAAAGATAAGAAATTATCCATTTTAGAAAGATTCCAAAGAAAAACACTTGCATGTTTTTGTTGGCAAGAAGCGTCATGTAGTCATAGATGTGATATGGTTTCCCTCAAACTAAGGCAATCTTTAAAATTCAATAAATAATGATTTAATAATTTAAAATCATAAATTAATTAAAAAAACCCCTACATCTCATTGTAAACCTCGACATGTAAGCTTGTTGCATCAAAGCTAGCGTACTCTCTATCAGGGTAAGTTTTAGGTCTCAGCCATGGCCGCAATGTAATCTTTCATTCACCGAACACCTGTCTCGTTGTCCGTTAAGAAGAGTCAGAAAAGGAACGTGCGCTGTTCTGGGCTCATTCCTCAGAGAAGCATTGACAAATGGGAATCCAGGGCTGGGCGTCAAAGGCCGGGGTGGGTCAGAAGAACAGAACAGGAGGAACAGAGAAGGGATCTGGAGCTGTTTATCCCAAAGGAAAGAAAATGTAGGGCCACATGGATGTCTTCAAATATTGGAGTACTTTCATGTAATGAAGGCAGGCGGCGGGATTGGTGTTCTTCAAGACACTAAGACTGGATACACATAGATTCCTGGCTTTTAAAAAAAAACAAGACGGGTGGGGCCTTAGGAGTCCTTTAGCCCAGGGCGTGCGAATAATGTTTCATCCGTTTGTCAGCTCCAAACAATTGGTAGTGGCGATGTGGAACACTGTGTTGAGAAGGATTCTGAGGCTGAGTCTCAGATGACTGGGTGGAAAATGCCGTCACTGACAGTGATGTGTCTCATGGAAGATAAGGGCCATTGCTACCCAAGTGCCACCTATGTTATGTCATCGATGTGGTCCTTAGGGAGGTTTCTCACCTCTGCACCCCAGATCCCAGAGGTACCGCAAGAGGTGAACAAACCCATATGTAGTAGCGATATTTTTGACTAAGTAAAAAATATATCTTACATAATATCACGCTACTACTTTCTTATTATATAGATGCATCATGCTGATAAAAATGTTCATTTATTTTACACAGGTATTGAATTCATAGTAGCTTTTGGTATTGTGTTCTCTCAGTGGACCTAAAACAAATAATTATATTGTGTGTGGGAAGGCTGGGGCAAGAAATTGGGGATCTTAATTAGAAATTGTTTTACAAAATGAGCAGTGATTTATTTTTTGTTTTCCTACCCACAGCAGGTAAAATTATACATGTATTTGCATGTTTCTTTGATAAAATGTCCGTAAGATTCATAAAGGCAGGAAACATCTATTTTTTTTTTGTTAATATACAGCCTGTGCCTGGCACATCACAGAAGCCCGATAAATATCTGTTGAGTGAAAGAACAAAGCAAGTGACTTGACCAAGGTCATGTACTTAATTCGTGGCAAAGGTGGTCCCAGAACCTACAATTCATAAGTCCCAGGCTGTTAACTGGTCACAGTACTCTCCACGGTGTTTCTCCTGGCAGCAAGAGAAAATGCCCCATTTAACCCTTCATGGACCAGGATTATTGGATGCAGCCCCGTTTGCCTATAATCTAGTAGGTTTTGACCAGTGTCTTAATCAGAATCAAATGTAGGGGTTTTTGAAAACATACATCCCTCATGATTCTGGTCAGCAGGTCTAGAGGCCCGGCATCTGCAGTGTGTAAAAATTCCCCGGAGATTCTGCTAAAACACCCTGACGCGGAAACAGTTCTGTACAGCTATGCTTAAAATAATTTATAGTATATATTTGGAGCAACTTATTCCTCGGAAACCTGGTGGTTTCGTTTTGAATCATTTCTTTCTAAAAGTTACAGTTGTATATTCCAAAGCCTCAGTTTGGCCGGAGAGCCTCCCCAGAAGGGCTCCAATACTTATCTGAAAATTCCTCCGGCGCCCGGTACTCTTTTGGTTTGGGCACGGAGCTATCAACCCTGTAAGGTCAAGCTTTCTGATGAAATTTCCAGTGTTTGCTTTTGCAAAGCACTGGAAATGTGGCGAGAATAAAATTTCTCATGGTATTTCCACTTCCTGTTCCAGGCACCATTACTAAGTGAAATTTAGACTTCGGGGGAAGGGTGAATGAGGACAAATTTCAAATATTTCTGTCCTGAAGGTGTTACTTTAGATATTTAACTAACCAGGACAAACAAAGGGTTTTTTTTTGTTGTTGTTTTTTGTTTTTTAAAATTTTCCTCTGTTCTCTGCTTTGTGGTAGGGAATGTACAGATCCTGGGTGGGAAGAGGGGAGAAATTTCCTTCACCCTCACCCCACATCTCCTCTGGTTTAGAGGCTTCTCTGGGCCACCCTTTTAGCAGCAGATGAGCCCTAAGACATAAGAGACGTGGAAGGCGGTGAGGGATTTGCTTTTACAGGACAGAACCTCCATCTCTAGGGTCTCCCTGTATTCACTGGTCAGGAATGACGTCCTCTGTGTTGCGCAGAAAAATCTACCATATTCAGAGCACCAAGTACATAAATTATATTCCCCGAGGATCGTGGAGCTACAAGCACCTCTGCACGAGCGACCTGAAACAATGAGAATGCCAGATTGGTACTATATTTGTACCGATGCTGTTTGGTTTACAAAGCCATGCTTCCACCGTGTACATGAAAGCGGGGCTTGCTGGAGAGGAGCAGCTAAAAAGGAATTAGGTTAGGGTCCACGTCTGCGTAATGACCCCATACTGACTTCGTCTCCTTCTTTCCCTCCGACACTGTGCCCTCTCTCCATCCACCCTAAACCGTGGTGTGTGGAGCCAGCTCACGCCAGCTCCCAAAAGCCAGTCATTAAAATTGTGAAGACTTTGAGAACCAGTTCTTAAAGTCATTTTTAAAAGTTAAATTATGTAAGCACAAATAAAATGTTAAAAACCAAGGTAATCAAGCCGCAAACTCATCCCTTCCTAATTATTTTACTGTGTTTTACTGTTCTCTGTGCCTTGAGGTTACTGATGTCCATGGTGTCTGTACGATGGGAACGCTGGAGGATGCTGTGCAGATGAACTGCTCTTCCTAATTCTTTGTTCATTGATGTTACATTGAGAGCTTGAGACATCCACTTACACCACGGAAATTTGCAAATGCCACAAATCAGACTCCCCTCCCCTCCTGAGCCCCCAGAGCTTATTGTCAAATATTCACTAGCACACCTAAGGTTTCAGGTTGGGAAAATTAGCCTCTACACAGGAGAGCCAATTAGAATACCACTGTTATTTATTTGCATGCATAATGTCTGTTTATAATTGCATATTTATTTGTTTACCCACCTATTAATTTCTTAAGCTCCTAGAACATAAAGCACCCTGAAATCGGGGACTTTGTGAGGGTTTTTCTGTGCTGTGACCTGAGCCTAAAAAAGTGCCTCACCTCACACATAGTAGGTGCTTATTGTGTGAGTTAAATGATAAAGGAATAAATGTTCATCCATTCTTCTTGATAAGAAAGTGGAAGCCCATATTTGGAACTCACTGATTCCTTTCTAATTATATCACCACTGAGTGCTTAGAACAATAATTGACACAAGCTAAGTAGCGTGTATATATTTATTAGATGAAAATCAGATAAATGTTCTTCAGAACAACCAAATTTACAGATGAAGAAACTGAATGACAATTAGGTTAAATGACACATCTAAGGTCACATAGCTCATAAGTGAACAAAGCTAAGGTTCAAACCTGGGTAATCTGGCTTCATAGTCCACGTGCTCAGCTCCTAACTCTGCCGTGTCCATTGCTAATTACTCCCCTCCATGGAAACTCCTGGAAGTGGGACCTGTTTGAGAACAGACTTGGGAATCAGAAAGGCTAGAGTCTAAATCTCCAGTTTACCATTTTCTAACCTGTTTTTTAACCTAAACAAGGGTATTGTTATTCCTCCCTTTTGTAGGTGTTGACAGGATTAGGAATAGTATCACTAAACTGTGTAGCACCTGAGTGGCTGTCATCCGTGACTGCCTGTGGAGACCCTCTGTAGGCTTGGGGCTCCCTTTAGTCCCTGCGACCTCAGCCACGCAACCTCCCACGGCCGTGACGTAGATGGGACAAGGGGAGCCAACTTGGACAATAGACATCAGTTACAGGAAACCCTATTTCAGATCAGCATACGCACTTCCTGAGTGTCTCTGTCTCTGGGGTCGCACAGCCCTGCCCTGCAGCAGCAAGCAGCCTCCAGTTCTCCCTTCGCAGCCTCTACCCTCCTAACTAACCTTTCCTTAGTGTGGCTCAAGGGCTTCCTTACACCTGAGGCTGGATTGTTGCGGTGGTTGTTAGTGTTTGAGACCTGGACTGAGAGAGGGAGAGAGGAATAGACTGAGACTTACCTGCAGGAAAACAACACTGCCCTTGGGAGGAAGAGTGAATAGAAATGGATGGAGGGCTGCCTGAACCCTGACAGGCCAGAGGTGGTCCAGAAGATGAGCGAGCCCATTCCGCTGCCTGGAGGGCACGCTGCTCTGTGATGGGCGCTGCTGGGAAGATAACGACCTCCAGGCAGTGAAGTAAATCGAAGAACTTGCCCCAAGTCGCACAACTGGCCAATGGCAGAGCTGGAGCCAACTCGGCTCCCTGACTTCCACCCTTTCCATTTCCCCGCAGCTGTCTGTTCTGTGTCTTTCCTCGGGAAAGCGATGGAAACCAGAGCAGGAGGTTTCCATAACCAATCATTATAATTTGTCAGAGAGCCACACTGCAGTTCAAGCACACTGTCATTCCCTGCCATATAAGGAAGCAGGCTAAACACCGTTTCTTCCACTACTGACTCAAGAGATTACTCAAGGCAGAGGGAGACAGGATGAGATTCTAGGCCTATAGCGGTTTAAAAAGAAAAGAAGAAACCTGCAGAAATACTTGTGTGGTTTTTTTTCCCCCCACCCTGGAAGCAGAGATACTTTAGCAATCAGGTTTTATCACTTTTCCCCAACTCAAGGAGAGATGTTCTGGAATTAGGTACTGAAGGATTAAATTCTTCGTCCAAGTACGTTAAACTGGTTTAGTGTTTGATTATGTCGAACTCAGATATTCCAAAGGCCACGTCGGAGCTGATTCTGTGAGGGCTGGGTGGGAAGTCGAGGGCTACTATACCGCTCTCTGCCACGAGAGCCCACTCGCCTGGCCAGCCATTCGCAAATAGACTATTTATCAATAAGACTTCGTATTTAAGCTGACCTTCCTGCTCCAAACACAGAATGTTCACGTGATCACTCTTTGCCTTAACGGGCAGGCACAGTGGGGACTTCAGAACACGGCCCGATGCCCAACTTCATGGAGGAGGAAGGGACTGAGGCGTGAGCAGCTGAAGTTATTTACTCAGAATCATTCAGTACAGTCTTGCCATACAGGGTGCCTACCGTTTTAGATAACGCAAAGAAGAAACACTTTGTCTTCTCAGGAAAATGAACAAACTGTGAAAATTCTGGGCAACTTCTCCTCACTCCCATCTTTGACCAGATGGCCTCTGCGATATCAGTTTCCAAAAGCTACTGGAACGAAGAACCACAAACCAGGTGGCTTAAACAACAGAAACTGATTGTCTTTTTTTTTTTTTTTAGATTGCATTTATGTATTTTTAGAGAGAGGGGCAAGGAAGGAGAAAGAGAGGGAGGGAAATATCTATGCGTGGTTGCCTCTCATGTGCCCCCTACTGGGGACCTGGCCTGCAACCCAGGCATCACAGGCCAGCGACCCTTTGGTTCACAGGCTGGCGCTGAAACCACTGAGCTACACTAGCCAGGATCAGAAACTTACTGTCTTACAGTGCTAGAAGCTTGAAATCCAACCTCAGGGTGTCAGCCGGGTTGGTTTCTAACAAGTGCTCAGAGGGAAGCCGTCCTGGACTTCTCTCCTTGGCGTGTAGATGCCTGTCTTCATGTTTACGTAGCGTTCTCCCTGTGTGTGTGCTTGTCTCCAAACTCCCTCCTCTTAGAAGGACACCAGGCAGATTAGATTAGGGCCATTCCTAATAACCTCATTTTAACTTGATTACCTCTAGAAAGACCCTATCTCCAAAGGAGGTCCCGTTCTGAAGTATTGGGGGCTAGGACTTCAACACAAGAATTTTGAGGGAGACACAATTCAGCCCATAAGATGCCCTAATTCGAACTGATAGTAGAAATCCACATGCCGTATTTTCTGAAACCTTAAGTGCCAAGGATCCTACGGCTGGTGGTATTCCATCCTCCTTCTAGGTCCAGGGAATGCTTAGCTAGAAATCACCTGACCTTTTGAACTTGCCCTTGACATTTACCTTCTGCCTTTTGCAATACAATATTCTGATCCAGCAGAGTCAAAAGAGGTCTCTGAAATGACGCAGTAAAGTGCAGCTTCACACACTGTGGCCTATCTGTGGAAGCCTGTAGAAGCCTGGGAAGCCAGGGGGCAGACAGTCTGGTATGTGGCCATCAGATGTGGGGGAGGGGGCTTGGTGGGGACGCCGGGCCCAGGCAGCTGGCAAGTCTGACAGGCAGAGCACATGGCGGTGGAGGGCAGCGGCTTTGGAGCAGCTGGCTGGGGAGGCAGCAGCAGGTGAGACTGTATGCAAGGATGGCCGTTTCCAGCCATTTAAAAATCTTATTTATTTATTTATACTTTTACAGAGAGGGGAAGAGAGGGAGAGAAACTGACTGGGGATGGAACCTGAATCCTAGGCATGTGCCCTGACTGGGAATCAAACTGGTGACCTTTTACTTTGCAGGACGACACCCGACCAACAGAGCCACACCGATCAGGGCTATTTCCGGTCACTTTTATGCATGCTGATCCTACCACTAATCTGCAAATACAGGGGAAAAGTACTAGAAGCCTACACATATTTGTGCTGGGAATCATTCGCCTCCTGTCTTTGCTTCCTTCTATCTCTTCTCCATCCATCCTTAAGTTTTTGTGCCCCGTTTCTCTCAGTGTCCCATCAAATTCATCCGTGTCCAGCACGGTTGCTTACACATAACCCACACATTACAGCTCCCTCCTTCTCCTCTTTTTTCTTTAGCCACTCTTTCCCTTTATGCCTTCCTGAAAGTTCTTCTTGGTGTCTGTTTCCCAGCCTCAGCCCTGCTGATGGCTGCTTGCTGTCCTGGGCCAGAGGTGGGCTACAGAGAGGGTGACTATATCGTTATTATTCAAATCAGAGCGCTTTTGACAGGGGAGGGGGAGCTGGCGAGAACTTCCCTTAGATAACAGTTCCAGACTCGGACTGGCCCCAGCAACCTGGGGTGGTTATCCTAGCCATGGGCAGTCTTCCGCCCTCCACGCATCTCACTTCACCTAGCAACCTCTCCCTAGGTTTCTGTACCTTAAAGAAGAATCAAAACTATTACGTCCTGATTCTTCTTTGCATTTGTACCCCAAGAACCTTTCTATATTTTTTGTCGATGTGCATTTCTATTTGCCCCTATCCCCTCCTCACTTCTTCTACTTTATTCTGGGTCTTGTCTCACCACTTGAGATCCCCTTCCCCTTCCCTTCTTGGTACAGCTTTGACTGCATCTTGAGATGAGGGCACTTTTGTCGGCCGTAACACGTGAAGGAGGGATTCCCTGCATTTCTGAGACAGAGCTGAGCGCACACACACGCAGTCACTACCACCAGCAGGTGTTACAAGATGCGCTGGGTCTCAGATGAGCCCTCATTGGATGATCCAGCTCTTCAACACTCTCCCGCAGACTGGAGCGGTCTCCGCATCATGTAAGCAGCCATGCCTAGAACTGTCATGCAGACATGTTCTGTGTACGCATCAGGGATCTTACAGGCCATGTTTCCGATACATGGACACACATACCCGTAGAGTTCAAATTATAATGCTGAAAAATAAAATGAAAATGGTAGTTAAAGCTAACTGCGCATTACCTTCATTATGACTTAAGCAACTGGGGCTATTTTATCCTCTCAAGTAATATATGCCAAAGGCCTAGCGATGGCTGAATAGGTTTAGCATAGGCAGAAGTAAACTTCGAGGCAGAAAGACAGAATAAACATTAACTTAGGTCCCTTTCTAAGGCAGTTCTCTTAATGATTCAGCCACCTGCACCTTGGGGTTCATGCTGGAAAATTGCGTTCAGTGATCAGTTAGGGTCGCGTGAGGAAGGGCTGAGAAAGGCAGAACATTTTCCTCTTGCAAATTGCCGGAACCCAGACCCTAGATGTCGGAAATACTTGCCAGGGTAGCACCGAGTCTGCTGGGAAAAAAACGATTCTCGTTCTTCTCATTCAGCTATTTACTTACTTTAGGATTTTGACCATAATTTTCTTTCTCTCCCTTTTTCCAGTATGCTAACAATGAATGAATGGAAGAAAAACAGTGAAAGAAAATGCTTTATGGGAGGGAATAGGATTCTGTTAAAGTTCTCTCCTTCCCTCCCTCCCTCCCTCCCGCCCTCCCTTCTACCCCCTACCCCTCCTCCCCCAGCTCCTCCCTTCCTCCTTCTCCTTCTATTTTTGACTTATTCTCCCATGGAGATTTATACAGTTGGAAATGTTCTATTGCTGTGAGGCTTTATGCTCTAGCCGCGATGGCGCTCTGTCTCTCTTGCTTAGATATATCTTTTTTAAAAAGATTGCTGATAACAACAGGAAAAATCAAAGTGCATCAATCACACTCAGCAGGGTAGGTACATGGTTGTGGTGATTGTGAAATGGAAACATCTTCTGAGGAACTCTCGGTCGCCCCCAAATTGGCCAGAGTGATTATGTCTGCCAGCCCAGCAGCGTCTGAGTAAACAGGAAATGAGAAGTGTAGGATTTGGAGAATTTTTTAAAACTTTCACCCCTTTCCCTATTTCCGCTCTCGGATCTGTTGAGAAAATAAAACAATTACTCCTTCCATTGGGAGTAGTTTCTAGCCTGCTGATTATTTTTCCCGAGAGCGTTTGCAAAACGGTTTCAAGTTTTTGGTATCTTGGCCCTTAGGTTTTGCGGGGGCCTCAGATTCCGGGAGGTGGTCTGGTAGAAAAGTGCCCCCGTTCCTCCCTCACGTCCACAGCTGATAACCTGTGTGACTTTGAAGAGACTCCCTGTGCCTCAGACACCTGATTATAAACCAGTAATGGCTCTTCCCTCTCCGTAACACTCAGGGAGGGAGGGCGTGCTGAGATGGTTAATGTAGGGCACTTTTGCTGGTAGTGTGTCTTTAAGATAGGGTTTTCCCTTATTTTTCTTTTGAAATATTCTATAGAGACTTGGGTGTTTTTGTGGGGGTGGGGCATGTAAGTCATATGTTTATAAAGGAAACTCTAGATTTGAAGTTTAGAGTTGGAGGTTTCCAAAAATTATCCCATGCATGACAGCTTCAGCTAACTTCCTCTAGGGCCGCCCCAACCACCCTTTTGGACTTTCTTTTTTTTTTTTTTTTGCTTTGCTTCTAGAGCAAGTATAGTTCTTTCCATCCTCACCTTTAAAAGCAATATTGGCAATCATCTTGTTTGGAGACAGTCTGCAACCCCAAGGCGCTGACAGAGGATGGGTAAGACGGATTAACACCCATTGTTAGCGTTGTCAGTAACGTAGTCAGGAAGGTTTTGAAAGCTTCACCCCACACAACCGCACACAGTGAACAAAGCGGTTCTTAGAATCACATTGTCCTCAGATTCACTTGACTTGTCTTTCATGGGCATTTGCACTTCTGTTGCGTGAGATCGCATATGGGAAAGTGCTGTGCTTTGGGATGTCTTTGATTACACTATCTATAGCAGGATACACTGAAGTTTCAAAATGCTCCAGGAGCTTGAGAGGAAGAGCAGCGGGCAAGCATGGAGCCAAGCTTGAATAAGCCACCATATGGATGGGCCGAATGGTTTATTCTTATAATTTTAAAAATAGTTTTGTTTTAGAATAGTTTTTAGATCTATGGAACAGTTGCAAGAATACCGCAGAGTTCTCTGTACCCACACCTGATTTCCTTTATTGTTGGCACTACTGTGCACATTTGCGAAACTAATAGAGCAATATTGATACATTATTGTTAACAGAACTCCTTACTTATTTGGATCACCTTAGGTTTTGCCTAACGTCTTTATTTTTAAGCCCCTTAGAACAATCATATTTTATATGGTAAAAATTTAACATGAACTTTATGGAGATACTAATGGAACTCTAGTACACAAGTGAAAATTGCATAAGCAAACTCTTTTTGAAACAGATACAGGGTCCGGCACAAATAACGCCCCCCTTTTTTTATTACAAACTCTTTTATTACAAAATCATAAGCATGTAATTCTGTAACGTAATAATATCAAGCACATCATGTGACATTTTGGGTAAAATGTTCAGCTTAAAACTAAAAATTAGTCCTGGCTGGTATGGCTCAGAGGATTGAGTTCTGGCCTGTGAACCGAAGGGTCACCAGTTGGATTCCCAGTCAGGGCACATGCCTGGGTTGCAGGCCAGGTCCCCAGTAGTGGGTGCATGAGAGGCAACCACACATTGATGTTTCTCTCCCTCTCTTTCTCCCTTCCTTCCCCCTCTCTAAAAATAAATAAATAAAATCTTTTTAAAAAAACTAAAAATTAATACACCCATATTATTACCCTACCAGCCACACTCAAGCAGGCATGATTTCTGCCGGACCCTGTATGTGCTAACCGGACCAGCTGAGGACTTTCCACCTGAAACACCTTAGATCTTCTCTGGTCTCTGCTTTGTTTCCCTTGAGATCATCAGCAGATCCCTCTGCCTGCCCCACCGGATGGCAGACACTGGAACCAGCTGCTGTCTGAGGTGGTAAGATCCAGCCTCGCCACTCCTATTCCAGTTTGAGGCAAACACATCAGTGAAAATGTTTACCTGGCCACTGAGCTGCTGAAACTCTGCCTTTAAGTAACATCGTACCTCAGTTACTTGTAAGAGCTTTGACATGAATGAAAGTAAAAAGGAAGACCTAATCCATTGTTTGCCAAATCTTGAAACCTGTAGGATTTGACGAGTTTAAAAACACCGCTATTAATGAAAACTACCTCTTACTAAAATATGTATTATGGAGGGTTTGCTTTAGAGAAATCATCTCAGCGAAAGCCTCCCATATACTGAGCTTCCAAACATTCTTTGAAATATGAGTTAGTAGCAGATAATAGCGGGGAAAAAAATCTTTTTAATTCAGTTGCCGTGTTGGAGCAACTTGATGATGTCAGGCAGGTGACTCAGCCTTCTGGGGCCCCAGTTCTTCTCATGAAGGGTTGTGATCACTCATTGCTCTAACCTTGTTTGGACTTGTGGCTTTATAACTTTCCCTCATAAGGCCTATTGCTGTCCTTTCTATCAAGGATCCTTCCTTAATATCATGTGCTTTTAGCAACAAATCACTTTAAAGGGGAGAAACAGCTAATTTTAGTTTAAATAGTAATTACAAATGAGTTGTTTTCAAGGTAACCAGTTATTTGATTTATAACAGTTGGTTTGTTTTTAAAGTAGATTTTATGTAGAGATGCACTATAATACATACAGTGGAATGAGTAAAGATTAAAATATATAATGCTGAGGAAATGTAACTATCTTCCTTGGTACCTTCATATTGAAAGAAATTAAGTGGAGAAATCTGCTTATCAATGACTAAAATAAATATTTTTTGACTCAGAGGTTGTCCTTAAATCCTTCTCATAAAAACAATATCAGCACTTTGCTTTGGTTATGTAAGTAAAGCTGATATGAGACACCTTTCAGAAAGGGAATGATTGAATTGACTCTCAAAAAGGAAGACATCAAAGTCAAGGAAGAGAGTAAAAGCTCAAGACTTGGGGTACAAATGGTTCCTAGGTTTAGCCATCTGCTTGGGTCTTTCCTGTTCCACGTGTAGCTGTGTAGTTTACATAAAAGTACCTCTCCAGAGGATCAGAAAGAGCAGATTTATGGAACCAGATGTGAGTTAGCATTTCTGCAGGTGTGGCTCTGCAGCCGAAAGAACATGCTGTACCGGGGATGGAGTTTCTTATTATGTAATCAATATAAATTACCGCTAGACTTTTACAGAGGTTGATAAAGCAAACATGTGTCATTTGGATTGGCCTGCTGGTATGTAAAGGAAACGTGCTTCACTCGGGGCACCACGTGCAAAAATGCACTATTTAGTATTTCTGTAAAAGGCTTGGTAGCGAATACCATCAGAATGGTCAGGAAAAGTAATTCCATTCCGCACACAGAGGGAATAGCTGGTGAATAGATGGAAATGGTGTTTATGTGTTTTCCTTCATCAAGAAAGACAAGGAACAGTTCATAAATATTTATACAGTCTTTCAGCATCTGATAGGAAAGGGCCAAGAGGATGAAAATGATTAAAAGACTGGTAAAAAAAAAACACAAGAGAAAAGATGAAAAAGAGTAGAATTGGTTCAGCTAAACAGGCAAAGAGCCCATTTAAATGGTACGGAGAGCCAGGCCTAAAACCAGGACTATAAAAAAAGATTCACTTGGTAAATTTCAAAGCATTTGGCAATGACACACAAAAAGAGAATTTAAAAACTTTAAATAGTAAGGGTAAAAATGTTGATTAGCTTTGTGTCAATAAATAACACAAGTGGTTTTATCTTATTTGAATTTTTTCATGTTTTATTTTTTAATTTTTCAATTACAGTTGACATTCAATATTTTTTTTGTTTCAGCTGTACAGCATAGTGGTTATGAAGTTATCCGTTTGATAATTCTAGTACCCACATGGTACCGTACACAGTTACCACAATATTATTGACTATATTCCCTATGCTAGACTCTACATCCCTGTGACTATTTTGTAATTACCAAATTGTACTTCTTAATTGCTTTACCTTTTTACCCAGCCACCTCACCGCACCTCCCAGCTGGCAACTTGCAATGCGTTCTCTATGCCTATGAATCTGTTTCCATTTTGTTTGTACATTTATTGTGTTCTTCAGATTCCATGTATAAGTGAAATTGTATAGTATTTGTTGTTGACTTAGTTTACTTAGCATAATACATAAGATTTCATTCTTTTATGCAGCCAAGTAATGTTCCATTGTCAGTATGTATCATTTCTACTATTTTCAATTGTCTATTGATGGACACTTGGTTCACTTCCATATCGTGGCTATTGTAAATGGTGCTGTAATGAACATAGGGGTGCATGTATCTTTTTGAATTAGTGCTTTGGATTTCTTTGGGAATATTCCCAGAAGTGGAATTGCTGGGTCATAACGTAGTTCTATTTTTAATTTTTTTTAATTTATTTTTTAGAGAGAGGGGAAGGGAGGGAGAAAGAGAGGGAGAGAAGCATCAATGTGTGGTTGCCTCTTACATGCCCCCTACTGGGACCTGGCCCACAGCCCAGGCATGTGCTCTGACTGGGAATCCAATTGGTGACCCTTTGGTTCACAGGCCAGCACTCAATCCACTGAGCCACACCAGCCAGAGCTAGCCACCCTATATTTTTTTATTGGAGCATTTAGTCTATTTATATTTGAAGTGATTATTGATAGGTACATAGTTATTGCCATTTTATTATTCATATTTCTATTCCTTTTTGCCCCCTTCTTCTTAAAGAAGTCCCTTTAATCTCTTTAACATTTCTTGTAATACTGGTTTGGTAGAGATAAACTCATTTAGCTGTGTCTTGTCTGGGAAGCTATTGCTCCTTCAGTTTTCAATGATAGCCTTGTTGGCTATAGAGTAGTTTAGATTGTATGTCCTTACTTTTCATCACTTTGAATATTTCAAGCCATTCTTTCTAGCCTGAAAAGTTTGTGTTGAGAATTCAGCTGACAGTCTTATGGGAGTTTCCTTGTAGTTAATGAAATGCCTTGCTGCTTTTAAGATTCTCACTTTGTGTTTTAACTTTGCCATTTTAATTATGCTGTGTCTTGGTGTGGGCCACTTTAGGTTCATCTTTTTGGGGACTCTCTGAGCATCTGGATGTGCATGTCTTTTTTTCCTTTGTCAGATTAGGAAAACTTTCAGTCATTATTTCTCCAAATAGATTCTCAATCCCTTGCTCTCTCTCTCCTCCTTCTGGTTACCCCTATAATGCAAACATTGTTATGCTTTCTGTTGCCCTAGAGGTCCTTTAAAAAATCCTCATTTCTAAAAAACATTCTGTTTTCTTTTCACTGTTTGGACTGGGTGCTTTCTGCTACCTTGTCTTCCAAACTGCTGATTTGATCCTCTGCTTCATCTACTGTTTATTCCTTCTATTATTTCAGTTATTTATGCTTATTATCTCTTTGTTGAAATTTTCACTGAGTTACTCTCTTTTTTCCCTAAGTCCCTTGGGCATCTTTATAACCATTATTTTGAACTCTGTATCTGGTAAATTGCTTGCCATCATTTCATTTAGTCCTTTTTCTGGAGATGCCTCCTGTTCTTTTATTTGGGATGTGTTTCTTTGTTTTCTCATTTTGGCTGCTTCCATGTGCTTGTTGCTAAATATTAGGTAGACTTTCTACATTTCCCAGGCTTGGCAGGATGTCCTTATATATTAGGAGTCTTGCGGGGCCCATTGTCAGCAGTCTCACTGATCAGCTGAGCTGGGAGTGTGCACGAGTGTGTCTTGAGTGTGTTATATGTGCCCTCCTGTGGTAGCTGAGCCTTGATTGACAATGGCATGTTGGTGGGTGGGATTGACACTCAGGATGACTGGCTGTAAGGAATGGCCATAACCGCAGCATATTATTTTATATGTTGTGTGGGGACTGACCCCACAGAGCAGAATTTGCCCCAGTGGTGTCTGGTGCCTGCCAAGACCTCCCTTTGGGTGTGCCTCTTATACAGCTAATTGGGTGGTGCTCTGTGGTGGTCTGAAGCTGGTCGTCAGAATTGTTGGTTCTGGGGCCTCTTGGGAGGGATTCTGGTGCAGGTCAATGTCAGTTGCTGCCTGTGACTAGCCCAGGGCTACCTGTTAGGACCTACAATGTGATCCGCAGTTTGTAGCTGTCTATGCTAGGCTTGGTTGCATATTGGAGGAACCATGCCACAAACCAAGGCCAGCTGCCACTAGTATTGGGCCTGAGGCACATCAGCAAAAGGCCCAAGGCACCCTGAGACCTGCTACTGCTTGCTGGCTGTCCAAAAAGCTCAGCTGCTAAAAGAACCTTGGGCTGAAAGCAAGTTGGGTGAGGCAGGATCTCAGGGAGTCACCAGCGTGGGGCAAATGGTATTCACTAGGTTATTACAGATTCAGATCTGGCACCAGTGCTGGGTCTGAGGCCCCTCAGCAAAACTCTCAGGGTACACGGAGGCTAGCTGCCAACTGCTGGGGGCCTGCAAACCTTTGTGATGACACAGGGTCTTAGGAAGTTATAGGGTGTAGCTAGTGGGGTTCACCAGCTAATGCAGATTCAGATTCAGTTAGGTGGGGGGAGAGCTCAACACGGAGACAATGTTGGCCGTCTCTCTAGCCCTCGCCCTGAATCCACACAACTCAGTTTCTCCCTGCATGTCTCTGGTGCCCCCGGGCTTGACAAAATTCTTCAAGTTTTTTAGGAAAGACTGCATTACAGGTCTAGGCTGGTTGCCTTGGAAAGAGCCTCAGCCACGAGCAAGTTGGGTGGGGTCTCAGGGAGTCATCAGGGTGGAGCTAGTGGAGTTTACCAGGCTAGTGCAGGTTTATATTTAGCCTTGTGGGGGGAAGGCTCGACACAGGGTCACTGGTGGCTGTCCCTCAAGCCATTTCCCTGAAGCCACATAACTCAGTTTCTCCCTGTGTGTCTTGGGCACGCCTTGAGCTGCTGCCTCTCTGCTGGAGCCCAAGGTGAGTGCCTGCAAGCAAGAGTTTTTATCTGGGTCCTTTAAGAGGATGCCTGGGTTTCTAGCAGCTTTCTGTCTCAGCTGGGTGGATGAAATCTCCACTGATTTGCACAGATGGATGTTCTGCGAACTCCTCTTCCCAACACTGGTATCTCAGCTAGGGAGTCCGGGGTGGGGTTGAGAGCTCTTGCTTCTTAGAGGAGACCTCTGCAGCTGAGGTATGCCTCCAGATGCTCAATGACTGCATGTGGGTTTGGGGCCAGCCCATTTCAATCTCCACTCCTCTTACCAGTCTTGAAATGGCTTCTTCCTTATATCCTTAGTGATAGGACTTCTGTTCAGCTAGTCTTCGGGTGGTTATCCATGTTGATGGTCCTATAATTTGTTGTGGTCATGGGAGGAGGGGAGCACAGTGTCCTCCTACTCTGCCATTTGGATCGGAACCGGGTTTGAACACTTCTACTTTAATATTTCTCATTTGATGAAAACTTTTTTTAATTTATTTTAACTCTATTGTTCAAATCTCTTATAGCCTTACTCATTTTTAAAAGTTTCTCAATCTATTAATTTCCAAGGGAGCTGAGTCAATGACCTCCCACAAAGATTGTATCTCTGTCTATTTCACTTTTAAAATTAGCCATCACTGTTGTTAAAATTAGTCACGTGTTTCAAGGCTATGTTGTTTGATACATATGCATTCATGATTTTTAAATCTTCTTGATGGGGAATTTCTTTCATTATTAATTCACCTGAAATTCTATTTTGTCTGCTGGTAATGTGGTTACAACATCTTTCTATTGTTACTTACTTATTATATAACTTTAAACCTTTCATTGTTCAATATTTTCGTGAAGTAAAGTGGATCTCTTGTAAATAGCATGTAGATAAATATCTAAATTCAGTAAGAGAGGTTTCCATCATTTGATGTATAACCTATAACATAAAAGTGCTAAATTTTCTATCACTAATAGTAGAAAGTTAATGTCTAACATTAGCAAAGCCACGTATTCAAGACCATTTGGTGTTGGTGTAGGAAGAGACGAACAGGTCTGTGAGACAGAAGAGAAACTGCAGAAGTAGACACCATCTTCCTCATCTTTCCGACATTAATATAAGTGCATAAATACTGCTCCTAACTGACTACGGAGTATACTATGATTACACTTTATGTTTTATACTACTACCTTCCTCCCCTTGAACGACAGTTTTCTGTCATTAATGTGAACACCAAACCCTTTTCAATATGGTCAAATTAGGTGATTAACATTTAAAAAAAAAATAAAATAAGTCCTTTGGCCCTGGCCGAGTGGCCAGTTGGTTGGAGTGTCATCCTCTACATACACCAAAAGGTTGCAGGTTCAGATCCTGATCAGGGCACATATGGGAGGCAACCAATTGATTGATATTTCTCTCTCTCTTTCTTTCCCCCTCTCTTTTCTCTCCCTCTCTCTCTCTCTAAAATCAATAATAAAAAATATCCTCAGGTGGAGATTAAAAAATTTTTTTTGAGTATGCTTGCATTTATCTTCTAGATTCCAGTGTTGATTTTGATGAGTCTGATGCCTTTTTGATTCCTGAATATTTGTATGTTGCCTGACTTTTCTCCTCTGTGAAAATATGTATGATTTTCCATTAATCTTTAATATTCTGAAATTTTATGACAATGTTTCCTGTTATCATTTGGACTTTTATGCATACTGTTAAATACTTCGTAGGCCTGGTCAACCTAGAAAAAAGTACATATTTTAGGAAATTTTCTTATATCATTTTGGTGATCATTGTCTTCCTACTATATTCCATGTTCCCCCTCTCTCTCTTCTGGACCTCCTAAACTGATCCTCTGACTTTGTACTTTCTCAAATAATTATTTTGCTTTTCTCTATCTTATGATAATATCTGGGAGTATTCATTAATTTTGGCTTAATATTCATTGTTTTAACCATAATATTTTTTAATTTCTGATTGTTCTTTTGTTGTTGTTGTTTTGTTTTGGATGTTCCTTTTTATAATAGACTGACTTTTTCCCCAGAGATACAGTAGTTGTATCTCCTTGGAAGTATTTATATTTTTAAGTGCTCTTCTGTTCCTGCCTCATTCTGTTTTCTGTGGAGTTCCTATTTTCTGTTGTTTGTGCCCTTCTCTGCCTTTTATTCTCTCCTCAGACTCCTGGTGATCCTTGTCTGCCTGTCCGTGTATAGAAGCGAGGCAATGAAAAGCTGATTAGAAGCTCGGGCCATAAGGGCACTAATGGGCTAACTGGCAGAAAATGGGTCCATTTTTTTCAATGAACAATCACCAAATGTGTGTATCTCTAGGTCATTTTCCTTGAACAAGTGTATCCAAAGAAGCCTTTCACAATTTCTTCCATGTGGCTCTAAGCCAAGTTCCAGCATTCTGAGAAGTTTTAGGGCATTGCCTAGATTGTGAAGGCATCCCCATGGGCTGGACACTTTCCCACTTGCCTTCACTGGTCCTTGTCACTTTCAGTGGTTTTAGATCATGATTCACATTAATTTCCAAGCTGGAATTTCTAAGCAGAGAGTTCAGATTTGTATCTCATTCCCCCACCCAGAAAGGGGCTTTCTCCCCCTCAGACCGGAGTCTACTACTGCAGGATAGGTTGCTTCCCCATGAGTACGTTACCGTGGTTAGAGTGTCCCTATTTCTGTTCACAGAAGGAACACAACCTTCTTCGCTCCTGGCTTTATGAAGGAGCCCAGTGCAGCTTTCCGCCATGTTACCAATGAATGCTACCACGCCTTTAACTGAGGCTGACCTCTCTGTCTTTGAATTCCCTCTACATTCAGTAACCTGGAGATGTTTTCCTCTTGCTTTCAAGCCAATTTAAATGTTTCTATGTGGTTTTCTCACTATTATTCTGCAACATTTATGTGTTTGAAGCAGAGTGGAGACATTTCTGGGATCGCTGAGTCCATCATGTGGAATAAAAATTCAACATGGCGGACTAAGTGTTGATGCAAAAATTCTTGTCTCTTAGAGCACTGAGCAAATTATAATCTCTAAGCTTGTTTGTGTATATGTTATCAATCCCTAACCATCAAATTTTATGTGTTAAATAGCTTTCCTATTAAAACTTGTGTAGTATTTGTTTTTCTATATACTATATATCAATCAGTTTAAATCACCAAATTTTGGGATGTTAGCCAAAGGGGAAATATTTTTCTGATAGTTTTTCCTATCACAACCTGGATCCCAAGCAGTAGATCTGATAGATAAAACTGAACGCTTTGAAATATCCTATAGTCACTGCCATCTTACTTTGGAAATTTCAAGTGTTCACCTATTTCTTCACTCAGTCTGCATTGTCAGTTGAGGAGAATTGAATTAGCCTAGTGGAGATTTAGCCCTGAATACATTTGGAAGGTAGTGTGTTGCCTCCTGAGCTGATAGCTGTGGTGGGAGGAAGATAACTCAGAAACATAACGCTCTGTGCCCGCGTGCGAGCAGAGGACCATCGCGATGGTCAGAAACGGAGCCCCGGTCCTCATTCCTGCTTTTCCATGCTCAGCCTCTTAACTAGGAGTGATTTTTCTAATGGGAGAAATGGAAATCTTACTCCTTGAGGATTATGAGGAGTAAGAAGTCTGGAAACCTCCGATTGTATATATCAGCCCAACCACACAAAATTCTTTTTATGATAACATGGCTGGTTTATTAAGAAGTCTCAATTTATTGAGTTCCAAGACAAATGAAGGGGTATAAAGACAAGTGATTTTCTCTTTTTCCCTATTAGTACCCCTCTTTGCTCTATGTCAAACTTTCTTTTATCATGAGGTACAGGAGCCCCTTAATTACATCTCAACCCAGCTCTTAAGCTCAAAAATGATACATTTTTATTTTAAAATGTAAATCTCATCCCAGTCTGATTCAAAGCTCTTCTCCCACCTCCACCCCACTGTCTCCCAGGAGTAGAGTGTAGCGGCTTACAGTCGTGGGGCTGTGCCTCTTGGACAACCCCCCTTCATTCCAGTGAGCACCCCTGGAGGATCGGGGAGCAGGGAGAGGTGGAAGGGAAGGTCTCTCCTGGACCGCCCACACTAACTGCTTGTTGTAAAATGACCTAAGCTAATTGCCTGGCCCTTCATGATGAATGTCAGTAGTTTCCTATGATGAGAGGCAGTCCCTGCTTCCCTCCAGATCGCCTCCATGCCGCACCTGTGGCGAGTTCAATGGAAACAAGTCTCAGAGGCCAAGCTCTGCGCACACGCAAACACGCATTAGCCAGTGGCTCAAAGACACTTCTAAGACTTGTTCCCTCTCTGGCCTTTCATCACTGTGACAAGCGCCTTATGCAAAAGGTTCACTCCCTGAAAATGGCACAATATTCCGATGGCAGGATCAGCTTCCCTTCTAGGCAGGTTCAGATAGTTCACTGAAGTGGGCATAGGCTGAATGGAGTCCTCGATTTATGGTACTCTTCCAAACCAGGGCTCGCCGATTCTTTGTCCTCTTACACACAAGGACAGAGGCGCCTGTACAAACGTTTCTGGCCAACCAATCATGCATTTTGAACACTGATCCTTTTGCCAAGTGAAAAATTATTTCTACATCCTTTATTGCTCTTGCGCAGGCCTTTAGGTACAAATTTAAATAGTGATATTTAAAACACAGTCTTGTGTTTTCTGGAGTGTGTACCTCTGACTCTAGGCCTTCATATACTGACTTAACAACAGTTTCTGGGTTCAGATTGGAGTTCATTTACACACTTATTTTTGCACTGTCCACACTGGAGTACTTACAAATAAATTTCCAATGATATAAGACTGAGCTGACTCTTTGAATATAGGTGATGAGGGACTCATTCCCAAAGGATAAAAAAGGCAATTAAATATTTTAGATGAAAATAACAAGAAGAAAATGGTACAACCAGGGAAAAGACTATCTCATAGAAAAGCTAAATTTTTTACTAGGGAAATAGTATTAAGGCTAGAATTCATCAGGATTTTATAATGCTCCCAGCTGCCTACTTTTAAGATGAACTTAGCAATAAAAGTTCATGTATAATATTCGGGTCACACACAAAAATATATATGCTACCAATCTTGCTCCTGGCCTTTAATGGACATTGCTAATTAAATATGGCATTCTTTCTGATCGCTTCAGAATTACTTTCAACTCGGTAATCCAAGCAACCACAACTGGCAGATTAGAATTGATAGACAAGAGAGAGCTGGATGTAGGGAAAAAGACATGGGCCGTGTACCTTCGGCCAGGCCTAGGTAAAATATTGAACCCTTTTGAGCTTCCATTTCCTCCTCTGTAAAAAGGTGGCGGTGGATGTTCTAAGAACTAAATGAAATAACACAAATAACTTAGTAGAGAATCTGTAGAGCTTCAGTCCATGTTAGCTCCCTCTTCCTGTAGCCGTGAATTTCTTTTTACCAAGTTGAACTATGTTACTTTGAGTGCCTGTCTTTTGCAGGTGAACACCACCTCATCTAGAACAAAATGTACATTCAGCAGGGCAGGGCTCTCTCTATTTTGACTGTCAGTTTTAGTCACGTCTGTCATTTTTTATTTTCTGACATGAAAAGAGAGGTTTAGAGTAGTCACATTGGAAAACAAAGAAAACGAGATTAAAATGCCCTCAACTCAACTTTGGAGCCACTAAAATATTAATGCCTTGACAGCTTAGTCACAATTGCAAAAGGCTGTGAGCCAACATTTTGCTTTGGATTGTAGAGGTGATGAGAACATATCTTCATTGCTAAAAAAAAAATTAAGCCATACAGACAGAAATGGGACATGGGAGCCAAATTCCACAAGAACACCCTCGAGTCGAAGGCTTTTCCCCCCCATATTTTGACAATATTTAGAAAACCAAAGACTATAAAGTTTTAAAAGGAATCTTGGATGGCTTACAGATATAGTAAGGTTGCCCAAACACTTAGTAGATATTGAATTTTTATAAAAGTATTTAAATTGATGAATACTATTCTCAGAAGTAGCATAAACTTAAGAGTCATAAATGCTTACTAAAAGTAAACATATTATGACTAGTTGTCAATTGCTATATAATCAGCTCATTTGGCCTAATCCTGCATTTTCAACAAATAGACTTAAATCCTGCCCATATGAAGTAAATCAATAGTTGGAGGTGGCCAATCATCCAGAGAGTTACTCCCAGCTGTCTTAATCAGTGTTTTCTAAATATTCTCAGTTTCTGAGACACCTTTGAGCTGCCAGACTATGCCTGGTGAGGGATCTCTTCTCTCTTTTTCCAGTTGCTTATAATTCTACCATGATTTATTTATAAGAATAAGTGCCATGAACTCACCGTCTGTAGGACTGATACATGTTGTTCTTTCCAATAGTTAATATACTCTTGCCCCGCTCCTTAGGACAACAGCGTGCCCTCTGGGATGCCCCACGGGGTAAGAAGCTAGTCTGCAAACACGGAACTGGCCAATGAGAGGATCAAACCATTTGGCTTCTTCCTGAGTGCTCCCTCTTGTGGTGGAAGGCTTTCTCCTTTCCTGCACCCAAGTGCGTGCCAATTTTTGAAACGGCAACTTTCGTGACACCCACGGTTTACGTGTGAGGTCTGCTACGGCCTTCATTCTGTTCTCAGCCTTTGCGTTCTCAGCGTGTCAGTGCCCCCTTTCCTCCTTGGCTGACAGTGCAGCAGCCCCCTGCGTGGGGGCAAGCTTCCTGGCAGCCCCCGGTCCACGCAGGAAGGGCTTACCACCCAGGTTGCTTGCATATTTCCCTAAGAACACGTCTGTCAACATGAGCTGTCAGCTAAGAAGACTCTTTCTTTGGTCTTGGGTGCTTCTTCATTCTACCTACTGATTGAAAGTCAATCCACAATTCCAGGTTCAACTCACACCCCACCACCTCTTTGCCCCAGTCAGAATTAATGCTGCTCCTCCTGGGTCCCCACATCTTCCATGTCTGTGTGCTGTATCTGACCAATGGGGATCACTGTTGTTCCCTCTACTTCATCATCAGGCAGGAACAATCTTTAAAAACAATTTTTTTTAAATATTGTATTTATTTTATTTTTAGAGAGAGGTGAAAGAAGGGAGGGAGAAAGAGAGGGAAAGAAACATCAAATAGTTGCTTCCCACACACCCCCAACCTGAGACCTGGCCTGCAACCCAGCCATGCACCCCAACTGGGAACCGAACCAGCAACCCTTTGGTCTGCAAGCTAACACCCAATCCACTGAGCCAACCCAGCCAGGGCAAGGAACACTCTTCATTAACCTTTGTATATCCTGCTTTCAATTCCACTGCCAAGCACAAGGTAGAGAGGGCCAGCAAATGCTGAACTGAATTCAGTGGACTGAAGACAGGAATGTTCATCCACACTGTATTCATATTTGTAATACTACCCTACCTCCCTGGGAAACGTTACCTGGGGAGAGGGTTGCCAATTACAATCAGAATCAACTGGTAAGTTTTTAAAAATTACACAGACTGATAGTGTGGATTGTTCAAAAAGCTACTCAGGACCCTCTGAAATGATCTCTGCCCACTCCTCACCAAGCCTCATCTTGCTTGAGAACTTTCAAAGAAGTTTCTCTGTCCAAGATACATCATTAAGAAGCTTCCATTCATTCCTTTTCATTTAATGAAACCTCATAAAACTAGCCATGGATGCATTTTCATCACATTTGAACTATAGTTGACTGATAGCTCAGACACAAAGACAGTATTTAGATAGATTCTTTTAAATTACATACATTTAAACAAAACCATTTACGAGCAGTCTCTTCAAAATCAGCTTCTTAGATGGGCTATTTTTAATGTTTCCTAAACAAGTCACTGTAGGTGGGCCAATTTTTCCTCTCTGCGTGATGCTTTAGAAGCCCATTCGGACACGTTCTCTCTCTGCTCCGGTTCTCTCACCCTGCTGGATACAGAGTAGAGCATTTTTGCTTGAAAGGGTCCGAGCCTTCAGAATCTGACATCCAAAATATGTCCTTTTTTTTTTTTTTTTTCCTGGAGTCAAAGCCCCTGAAGTATAAATTCTTTTTAAATGAAGAAAGCAGTGCCAAAAGGAATGAAACATTTTTGGTACCTCTCCAAAACAGAGAGATAGCGCTGAAGCAGGAAGTGGATGATTTAAATATCCACTCGGCATCTTGGCAACATATTTCTGTTTAAGGGACTTAAGGTTAAAAGGTTTTAGTCTGGCCTGGGAACACTCTATCTTCCCCAAGGGTCTGGCAGTTTGGGGAAAACTTTTAAGCACTTATCAAATATATGCCATTAGCCATTTTTCTGAGACCAGGCTGTCACTGGGAATGTCATATAGGACAGTGTTCCTGTTTCTTGGGATTATCTCTTTAGCAATCTCGCTTGGTGTGGTAGAGCGTAGTTTTATTTTCTAGAAAGAAAGATGAATGCAGTCCCCAGTTCTTTTAACCACTTCTCCCAAAGCTGGAGCTACCCAGAATGTTGGAACAAGCAGAATGCAAAATTGGGGTTTATTGGATTGTATATATGCTCTTCCCAAGGATCACTTAAGGGCCCTGCCCCCAGGAAATTTCCTTGGCCCCTGAGTTACGTGCCTCTCTCTTCCTGCAGTGGCACGTGTCCATACCACTGTCGTTTCTTGCCCTTTTCTTTCTTTTTTTCCTCCCTCCCTTTCTCCCTCCCCCCCCCTCCCTTCCTTCCCCTCTTCCATTCCTCTTCTCTACACCTCCCTCCCTGTTTTTATTTTTTCAGTTAGAACCTTGTAGGCCATTTGTTGAACTTTGGCTTGTATTCTGTCCGAGTCAGGAAGCAGTTGGAAAGTCGTCATTTAGAGTTTACATCTGGCTTCTGAGTTGAGAACAGAATGGCGGGCGAGGGAGTGGTGGGGGCCACCATGTAACTAAAAAGTAGTGATGGCTCGGACTAGGGTGGCACTGATGGAAACAGTGAAAAACTGTCATATTCCAGCTATGCATTTTAAATGTGGGACTTGCTAATGAGTTGGAGGAAAAGAAGAAAGAGGCTGTGGTGTTCTACAGCCAGCTCGTTTGGGCTCGTGAGGACTGATAGTTAAATCTTTAGGAATTTTATGAGCCAGTTATTAAACACAAGCCTTACTGCCAATTTAATTATGTAAACTTCTAGTTAAATAATGATATTAAAACAAAAGGTAGTAAATACTAAAGATTTATCACTTCCTAATTATTTTACTGCATTTTACAGCGATCCACGCCCTTGACATTGTTTATGTCCTTTGTAGCTGTATGGTGGAAATACTGTACAATGCGGTGCCGCTGTGCATCCCTTCCCAGCTCAGTGTTCAGTGAAGTGACATTTGTAGCTAGAGATGGGTGGTGGTGGGAGTATTTACACAAGGAAGTTGGGCCGTGGGCTCTGACCCGCCCTTCAGCAGAGCTGAGAGCCTGCTGTGACATGTTTACCAGCATACCACTGGGAAGAGGAGTCAAAAATGAACTCAAGGTTTTTGGGTTTAAGAAACTGGGAAGAATGGAGTCGCCATTTACCAAGTTCAGGAAAAATGTAGAAAGAGGAATTGTGGGGGTGGAAATCAGTTGTTCAGTCTGTGCATTTTAGATTTGATGTGACAATTATGCATTTGATTGGAACTGTTAAATAGGCAGTTGTATGCACAATGTACAAGTCTTGGGTTCAGAGAGAATCCTGGATGAAGATATATATTTGGAAGTCATCAGCTTTTGCATGATACTTAATGCCAAGAGATAAGATGTGATCAGGGCATTGAGTTAGATAGAGAAACACAGTCCAGGATAATTTCTGGAGTCCTCCAACCTTTAGAGATCAGCATGATGACCAGGAACAAGAACAGGAGACCAAGAAAAATAGCTAACGGTAGAAGGAGGACCAGGAGGGTCTGATGTGCTAGAAGCCAAGTGAAGGAAGGACTTCCGGGGGAGGAAATGATAGACTATGTCAGATGCTAATAAGTTGAGTTGGACAATGACTGAAAATTGATCATTGGATTTAGCAATATAGAAATATTAATGGTCCTGAAAAAAAGTGGAGAAAAAGACTGATAAGCATGGATTCAAGAGAGGATGGGAGGAAATGACGTAGGAACGATGAGTAGAGACTACTCTTCTGAGAATTTTTGTTGAAAAAGGAACAGAGGGTCGGAATAGCTGCTGGAAAGTCATGCAAGTTTAATTCTTTTTTCTTTTCTTAATTTAAGATGAGATACATTTTGGTGTGCCTGTAAGGTGATGAGAATAATCCAGTGCAGAGAGATACGCTGATGATGCTGATGAGAAGGGACAGTTGCTAGAACAATGAATGGTCTTTGGGTAGGCGAGAGAGGATGAACTCAGATCATAAGTGGAAAGTTTGGCCGTATGTGGAAGCTGGGACAAAGAAGACGTCATTGCAAGAGGAAAGGCAGATTATCTGGATTCAGCTCTGGGTCCACTGGAAAATGTGGTGGTGGGAGCCTGTGGAGTTTTCATCTGATTGCCTCCGTTTTCTCAGTGAAATGAGAAGCGAGTTTATCAGCTAAGCATAGGAAAAGAGTAGGTTTGGGAGATTGTAGGAGAAGAGAGGATGCTTGAACTTGGGAAATATACTACAATTTCAAGACAGCACTAAGGACCCATGTGACGTTAATGGTAATGAAGTTAAAGCAAAACCAGTTCACTTAGCTGTGAACTTTCCTCCAGTTGAGTTCAGCTGCCTGCCTGCTACACCAAACGTAGTGTTTAGAGTGATGAATCATCTGATGTTATCTGGGAAGGGAGGTGGATAGCTGAGGTATGGCGAAGGACAAGATCACTGGTAAAGAGGAGCTCAAGGAACTAAGAGGCCAGGGTATTAGAGGGATCACATACATGACTATTTGAAATTTACTGAGAATTATGTTAGACATTGTATTGAAAAGAGTTACTACCAGGAGCTAAAACCTTCTAGAAATGAAGGGAAGTAAAGCAGGGATCAGCAAATGACTGCAACAAGGAGGAGTCGTTGGTGGTATTTGAGAGAAAAAATAAGGGATGAAAAATGGCAAAGAGGAGAAAGGAGGACACCTCCTATACCTCCAAGCTCTGTGATACAAGTGTATGGATGTCAGAAGGACTGTAAATTGTAAGGGGGTGGCTGAAACATGGAGTTGGAGAAAATATTCAGAGAAGAGTTTGAGATACAGAGTCTTGGATCTTGACTGATCCTGAGTTCTAGAGAAGTCAGGAAGGGATGTCATGTGGGATCAGAGCAGGAGATGCACAGAGCCAGGTGGGCTGGGAATATAGGTGATGCAGGGGGATCTGGAAGCCTTGGGAGTCTTGCGGAATGTAGGGCATGACCGAATCAGCCCTGCTGGTCACCTAATCACATGAGTGGGACTTGCTGAGGAGGGAGGGATTTCCTTTCAAGAGCATGCAGAATTCTGGGGGTATTTTTTCCACTCCTGCTGAGAGTTCAGTGGGGGCTTGGGGAGGGGTTGTTTTCTGGGAGCACACAGACTGGAAAGACCACCCTCACTCCTGCACAATCATCATTCCCTCTTTCCAGCACTTACCTCACCATGAATTAATAACCTGTTTATTTGACAGTCTTCCCCACAACTTGAACTTGACCTTTCTTATGTCTGTGTCCCTAGTCCTAGCTTTCTCCTGTAATACACTCGGGAATGCTACATAAATCAGTGGATGAGTGAGTGAGTAAATGAGTGGGTGGTAAATCTTTAAAGATTTAGCACTGGAGGCAGGAGTAGAAGCAGACAAAGCGAGAAGCGGCTTCTGCTCCCACCCTAGATCTCTCACCAGACTTCTCCCTCCCGAATCTAGAACTCACTGAACTCTTCTTGACTTCATCTGCAGTCTCTGCCCAACCCTTTGCCCTTTGTCTTTCTGGCTGGACTTTACTATCATCTATGACTGGTTGTAACCCCAATAGATGGGTCCTAATGACCAAGCCCCAACTCCCCTGAGCCTGCCTCACCTCACTGCTTACCAAACTCTGAGAGATCCCCGTAACAGAGCTCAAGATTTGCCCCTTTGCTCTGATGTATTTAGGACGAGCTCCCGGTGAACTAGCTGGGCTAACTTCAGTGGCCCACAGAAGCAGTCTCCTGCCTGCTTCATACCATCTACCTGAGATAATCATTGTCCATGACGGCTATTGGTTCTTCAGAATACTTGGTTCAGTGGTGCTATCTTGTTTTATAAGGGAATGATGATTCTAATTAGCTTCAGGAGGCTTTAACTTGAGAACTTTTGGAGTGAATAGGATGGGTGGTTTAGGGGATTTGAGTGTCTTATACTAACTGAGATTTACTTAAAAGATTTAAATTGCACATTTAGAACCATCTGTCTTTCTAAGAATGATAATGGTTTTCAATTAACCGTATTTGTTGTCACACTGGTGAGCTGTGAGAAGATTAAAAAGAGGGGCAAAGTCAGGGATTTTGAGATTGTTAGAATGTGGATGAAACTAATGATCACACATAAAACCGTGGACAGTGGGGTAAAATGGTGTGTGATTAATGATCGAAGGTAGACTTGCAACCCTAGACAGAAGACAGGAGGTTAAATGAGAGCCATAATGATCCAGTAAGACATCTTGGAGGAGATGGGTTTTAATTGGGTCTTTAAGATTAAGTAGGATTAATCAGATGGCAGTATTTCTATTAAAACACAACACAGACATTATCGTGGGACTATATGGGGAGTTTACGGCCCTGACGACAGTGGAAGGTGAATGAATACGCAGTGGTAATGAAAGGTAAGGTTGAGTCCGCAGTGCTGCTGTGGAAATGGCCTCTCAGGCCTGCCGTCGGGAGTGTAACTGAGCGATGCCTCTGCAGCTGCACTCTGAAACCCACGTTCTTGGGAAGCCACATTTCCGGTGAAGCTCGACAGGGGTGTTGGGGCAAGCTCGTTCCTGGGAGATGTGCGATTCCTGTGTAGGGGCAGCTGTGCTTTGGGGGCTCTCCTGGGCCTTGCTTGGCTCTAGTCTAGAACACTGGCACCCCACCTGTCTCCTCCTTGCCCTCCTTCCCGACAAAGGTTGGGCCTGCATTCTACCCTGTGGCTCTCCCAGCCTTTCCTGGGGCATCATGTGCTCCTCAGAGGATCTGCAGTGATATCTTCACCTGTGCCTACTGAGGCTCCAATGTTATATTCTTGTAATTGATGTAGAGGGGTGACCTTCACCATTTCTTATGGTTTTTAAGGTTGAGGGGATGTTTAGGCTTATGAGATCCTAGTCCAGAGTTTTACTTTTGCTACTAGAAGCTGGCAGATCTTAGGGTTTTAACTAGGCTAAGCAAATCCAGCAAACTAGTTAAACTAAGAAATCTGGTGTTTGAACCAAATGCATAGAAAGAATGAAAGTAGAGATGGAATACTTAGCATAATGTATAAATGTAAGATATTGTCAAAAGAACTGATCAAGTAATGCATTTATAAAAATCAATTCTCAAAGAAGACAAAGTATATTACTTTTTTAAAAAATTTATCCTCTAGTTGGCATCTATTCCTTTTGAAAGTTATTGATTCCTTAAGAATCTTCCTTTTTAATTATGATCCCAGTAACCAGGATCCTTCACTTGTGAATTGGTTCTGTGTCCTATTGACCGAATCTAGAATGTCAGTTTTTCCTGGTGCCATTCTGGTTTGCTCGTTCAGGTCTGTTAGGTAACTTCCGGTGGCAATAGCAGTCACCCTTCAGCCCTAACGTTGTACTTGTCTGGAAAGATATAACAGCTATGGGCACAAATATGGACTCCAGAGTTTTAAAATGAAACCAAAATTTAATCCAGTTAGAGTTGGTCTCAGCATCTGGTCACATGTGTGACATTTCAAATCACCAGCTGTGTTCCGAGCTCTGTACTGAGTAAGGCTGAGGAGCACAGGGACCCTGGCCATGGCCTTCAGCCCAAGAGTCTCACAGTTTATCAGTTACCAACTATTTATGGAAGGAAATTGCTGGAGTTCCTGCATTTCCCATTTATAAATTTTCCCATGCCAGAGAAGGTGGGAGCTTGACTAATTACATTTAGTTAGTAATGTAAAAGCTACCCCCAAACATTTGAAAGGACTTATGGTCATTCTTCGATCATGTGTGCATTCTCAGAAACAAAGCCATTCCTGAACAATCTCTTTCCGTTCAGCTAATTTAAGCGAGCAGTTGGCTGTTCTGTATATACAGCATCAATTAGTTTGGAAGGTTTATGTTTATGTTGCTGCTTTGACTGAACTGGCATCTGGGAGGTTTTTTAGAGTCTTCAAATGAATGGGTAAAACTTAGAGAGAAAAGGGCACTTTGAAGTGAACGCCATGCTGTCACGTGATCAGCATCTCCTGCCAAATCCTGGAGAAGACAATTCGGGCGGTCCCCGTGCTAAGTTACCTTTCGTTGTCAGTTCCATGGCCTTAGCAGGTGAGGCTGTACTAAGTCAGAAGGGAGAGCAATGAGCTTAAGTTTCCTCGGCCTCCTCTGACGGAGCCTGTGTTCCTTCTGGCTTCATAAAGAGTTGTTTACTGTTTGTTTTGGAAGGGGGTCTGTGAGAGGAATAGACACGGGATTCATTCGGTTGGGTTGTTTGCGGTAGAGAATGTTAGCGTGAACGCCAGAGCACGGCAATGAAATGCTGTGTACATTCGCTGGGAAATCGTGATTGCTTCCGTTTTCTTTTTATCTTATTTTTAAAAATCCCCAGCCTTGTTATATAGGGTCAGTATAGTCAAGAGTGCACCTCAGTGGTGTACTCGGTGGTACAAGGAAGGCAAGTTTTCTGGGAGCGGACTGGTTCAGTAAGACTACGTTAAAGAAGACTTCTACATTACATGTAGTCTCAACAGACAGACATGTACCTTCTTGAGCTGGTTAAAAAGGCTTGAGCCAACTTTTTTCTTTATTTGCTCTTTTGGACTGCTGACATTATTAACTTTAATATTTTTCATTTTGTAACTTTGTGTTGAAATAATTATAGGCTAGCAGGAAGTTACAAAAATAGTACAGAGAGGTCCCAACAACCCTTCACCCAGTTTTCTCCAGCGCTAACATCTTACACAACTACAGCACAGTGTGAAAACCCAAGGAATTGACACTCGGACAATCCAACAACCTTCAGATAAGAAGGACTTTGTCAAACAAGAGAGAATTCAGGGCAACCACAGGCTTCCTCTAGACCCTGTCTCTTTTACGGAGAAGTACCTGAGCTTTGTTTCTCCAGCAATTTCCCACACTTTTAAGAGACAAAACTCACTGGCAACTAAGCTCTTTTTAAAAATTACATTTTTTCCCCTGAAAGATTACCTTCCTACAGCCCAGTCTGTTAAGGATGGAGACAGTTATTTCTCCATTTCACGAAGTATACAAAAGCCAAATGGTCGGACCACATGGGAGGGCAGAAATCAGTTGCCACAAAATTTGGGAATCTAAGTGAAGCAAGAATTCTCTGAGTCAATCCACTGTTTAAGGAAACTTTCAAGACAGAAGATAGTGTTTTTTATTTCCCCATACAGGATTTGCTTGCGAAGTCGCAAGTACGTGGCAGCAAGATTGGAAATTTCAGACAATGGTGTTCCTCACAGTGACTTTAACCATTTAGCTATAATCTCATCTGTAATGAAACCACAGGAGTTTACCCTTTTTCCCTTTGCCTTTAAATGTTTTTGAGTCGTAGATGCAGAGAGCACGGTCCTTGTAGGAGGTGACATGCACACACCACACATTCACAGACAGAGGTGACTTTTAATTTTTCTCGCAGTGTATTTACACTGCTCTGAGTGCAAATGGCAAGATATTCTGAGGGGACCACAATATTTTAATTTTCCAGATTTGTACTTTATTAGCAACGAATTTCATTTGGTGGGGCAAGGATGGAACCCAAATGTGGAAGTATTTCCTTAAGGTCAACGGTAAACCTGATGCCATCCAGATCGGATTGAAGACTGATTTGAAGTTTCAATTAGAATTTCACCCGACATACCTTTGGCTTCTTTGGTCTTACTATTGGCTGATCAAAGGGAAAGTAAACTGCTTTCTGATAACTAATTATTGCAGGGGGCCCTCTACTGAAAACATAGATGCATGTTATTCACGAGCTTCTTTGGGTTTGAAGGTTTGATGTTTATTTGCGGGAGGTTTATGTCAATTATCCAATCAGAAGCAGACCCCAGACTCCGCTAGAGATATTTTGGAATGTACGGCCTACTTCAAAGGAAGGTTCCATGTCTCCTTACCCAGAGGAACCCAATTTTTCACAGTGAAGAGCTAGGTAATTAGATTTTCTTTTTTCATAGAAAAAATTATTTTTAGGCCGAATCTAATGGGTCATATTTCTGGGCTCAGTAAATCTTGCAATTATCGCTCCACTCTGGAAAATGTAACTTGATGAGCCACCACGGTTTCTGTGGGTCACCACAGAACCGGTCAGGCGGCAGCCACGCTCCGAGAGGCAGCTGGACGTCGCAACTCGAAGTTGGTGTCTGTGACGCACTCTGAGATCGAAATCCAGCCGTCAGCCAGTGGCAGGGGTCCACAGGCCGACATGTTTGTTTGTTTGTGATGGAAACCTTTAGAAGGTAAAAACAGATGCCAGCAGGTTGTGGTAGAGATTTCAGCCATGTTTGGTCACAGATTTCCTCAGGCTGGAGGAAAATCCAAACCGGCCACACTAAGGAGGGTCTTTCTTTGCAAGAAAAGACAGTAAGTCCAGATCCCAAATGCAAACAAATGTCTTCTCTTGTCTCCTCCGTGAGCTCTTCTGTCTTTGCACAAAGAAGGACAGGGACTCTGACCAGAGGCAGGATTGACCCCAGTGAGGCCCCAGGGGAAAAATCAAAGGCCTAGATTGGAGAACACACTTGAGGCGTGAATGACATTCTCTGGGAAGTTCAGAAGGATTGTCCACTCCTTCCCACACCCTCTTACTCAGCCACTCAAGTCTCAGCTCAGGCATCACTTGCTCAGGAAAGCTTAATGGGCTCAGGTTTGACTAATTCCCTTCCTCTGTGCTCTGACAACGCCTGCTACTTTCTCTAGTGCAGGATTATCACCCTGTATTGTGATATTTACTATCTCTACACCTACTAGACAGAAAACTTAACAGGACTGGAGCAACATCTCTTATATTTGGAATGCTGTCTGGTTACTACTTTGGGATACACAAGACATTGGGAGAAAGGTGTGAGTACAAGGAGAAAAATCATCTTGGCCTCTCCAGGAAGATGGCTTTTTGACCACACTACCCCCTAGAAATGTTTGGGGGTAAGATCTGAGGATCTGCCTTGCCTCTTAGGAATTAATTTAACTTAAAATGAGATTCTCCGCAAACACTCGATGCCCATAGCTTCTCATTAAAAAATCCCAAACTCGGCAATATTGGCCAAATATTTTTTTCCTGGGGTGGGAAGAAGCAGGGGCTGGTGAAGAATTATAGAAGTTTTGACTTTAAAATATATATTAGCAATTCTATTATTTTAATTTTTTTAAGACTAATAATGTAACATGTGGACAGTGGGACTCATTCCTTGGAAGAATGTAAGTGGTGACATGAAACCACAATGACCGTTAGAAGGTGAAGGAAGAGAATAACTTTGCAAACTATTTACTTGCTTTTAGTCACCAAAATGCAATCATTTTCAATTATTCTTTTATTTATTCTATTTAAATATAAAACTAAGGCTAAGCAACTCTTGGTATTATGATTAAAAATGTAAATGTTATATACTTTAGCAGTGTAAAAATAATGATATCACTTTAAAATGGGGAAAGGAGGGATGTGAGAAAAAATGTAAAGTGAAAAAATGTCCTTATGTTTTATAGTAAAATCAAATAATGTCTAAAGATGCCATCTGTAGTTCAAACAGCAGTTATAACTCTGGTCTGTCTGTCTATCTATCTATCTATCTATATATCTATCTATGATCTATGAATCATCTACATATCCATCTATGTATTATTCTTTGTTTCCATCAAAGACTTAGCTATGGATTCTTATAAAAATGAGTAAACTGCGACCCACTGAACTCTCCTGTTGGCCAGACACTTACAGGGGAAAGTCTGAAGCTATTAATAAAATTGTTGAGGCTGAATTCACGAAACAACTGACAACTTTGTGGCTTTTCACCAAATTCTTGCTCAGGGCTGTGCCAATCCATGGGCAACCTGGTATTATTTTGGGCACAGTGCTGCTTGCTAAGTTGAAGTTTAATGTTGAGGGGAAATCAGAAATGTTCACTTTTAGAATTGTCTATTTGGTAAGGTGCCAATGACTGTCTTTTACTATGCCTGTGTCTGGGCCCAAAATAAGCTTTGCCAGATCTATGGGAAAATGTTCTATCTCCTTGCTTTCTACTGGCAATTTAGTTCGTGAATAATAATGGGTAAATGGTATGAAGGGACACTTTCTCAAATTTCTAGAATCCTGTGTTTGAACAAGACACAAATTTGATCAGTTCAGTTGTTAAACAAACATATTGCCCAACAGAGTATAAGCAAGTCATTCAGCAGACTGGCCAAAGTTTTCTTCTTCACATGCATGTCATAATATACTGATTTTCATAAGAAATGACAGAATTTAATGTTACAAAATTGTTAAAGAAAGGTACAGACTTGGCTAGCATACTCCTTGGATGATGTAGGTATTTGATAATTATTGTATGAATGAATGCTAACACTCAGTATAAATAATTGATGTCATTGACATTTCCAAAGCATTTCAAATTTCTAAAATATCTCCTTTCACCATTTCTTCAAACTTCTTCTCCAAATCCTAAAACTTGTTCTACTTCATTTGAAGAGAATTAGGTATATTTTATTGCCTTTTTCATGCCGAACCTGCTATTTGGTCATATAGTCAGGCGTGTCTGTCTTCCTGACTAGGTTGTACACGTTTTGAAGGCCAAAGCTATGCCTTAGTTCACCTTTGTTTCCCTGCCTCTGCATTGTGGCCAGCACAGAACTTTACGTATGGAAAACTGCTCAAGTCCATCATTGCTGAGTTGACTTGAGATGAAATTGAAAAGTGGAAGAAGTTTTGATAAACTGGTGTCAGTAATTATTATCACGCCCATTCCTAGGTTGGAAAGTTTAACTTCAGAGCCCTCAAGCAAAATTTCCAGAAAGTCTCCATTTATCCCACTGACTTGTTATCATTCACCAAATATACTGATCACCCCTGGAACAGTCCATCCTCCGTGGGTCATCCTGCCCACCCCAGCTGACCCCTCGCCTACCTTCCTTAAAATACCAGAGTTGCCGACGGGTTGGGGAAGACTTATTTTTAGCATTCTTCTAAATATACATAGACATCATCTCAAAAGTAAAATTTGTGTAATTTTTATCCAACAGGTGTTTATGAGAACATACACAAGTAGCTGAGGCCTTAAGCGCCGATAGAATGAACACAATATCTAGATATTTGCAGGTTTCACAGACTCATTTTGAATATAACCACAGGGCAGCAAATATCTGCATGAAAATTAAAAAATTCAGCCTCCTAGATGACTGATTCCAACTAGCCAAACATTCAGTAACATGTCACCCACATCTGCTTGTTAGAATGTGATTCCCCCCTTTCCATCCAGATGGCTTCGGCCGTAGATAAAGCATGGAGACTTTTTCACATTTACATGGTACTTGGTGTTGCAGAATTCAGCTCTTGTGCCTTTCTTTCCCCTCTTCTTGCTATTGCCTGGATCTCATTAGAAACCATTAGTGATGTAATACTAAACCTATGGAATCTTAAACATGCTTTTAAAATCCTGTGGAATAAAGATGTCTCCTACCAAACCAAAAATGCAGTGGGAATAGACAAAGTTACATTTCTTTGAGAAAAAAATGACTCATGTCATAGTTTCCAAACTGTTTTGACTGAAGCTTCTCAAAATAAACGTTCTGCAATATGCAGGCTTTGATGTCTGACTTTGAAAAAAAATCATTTCTTGAAGATACAGTTCAATCCTGTTGGGGTGTTCGTGTACTTTTGCAGATAACCTGCTTTTATTTCAACCAGTGAATGACACAATATTAAATAGCCATCAGACTAAGAAAGAAAAGTATGTTTGAAGTGGTCTTAACTCCTACATAAACCAAATATAAAGAACATGCCATATAATTTTTTAAATTACCACAAAAATAGAATTTTCAGAACATTACCAGAAGGGGGATTTGGCCCATTAAGAAAAACAAAACAGTTTAGATGTCATGAAAGTGGAAGATTAGGAATGCAGTTAAGCTTAGTAATGATATTTTTGATTCATATGCTATTTCCTAGGCTAGGCAGCATTTTTAATTTTTCACAGTCTTGAACCTTAATCCTTGAAGGGTAATTCAAGTTTCAGAGCTTACATACTGCAATTTGTTTGGCGTGGCAATTTGCCATTGACTTGCCTCTGGGTTTTTTGTACTCTTTTCAGCTGGGGGATTCAAAGGTAGTCATTTATTAAGTCCAGGTCTACATACGGCCACTGAAGCAAACTGGTGTTCAGTCAAATCTCATTTAAAAATCCAAACAATCAGTTTTTGTTCAGTTGATCAGATTGATTTAAGACATCAATTGCTTCTGTTCCAACAATAGTGAATGAAGTAACTGAGTAACTGGATTCTTCTTCCTCTTTCTTTCTTTCTTTCTTTCTTTCTTTCTTTCTTTCTTTCTTTCTTTCTTTCTCCTTCCTTCCTTCCTTCCTTCCTTCCTTCCTTCCTTCCTTCCTTCCTTCCTTCCTTCCTTCCTTCGAAATGGTAGAAAGGGGATAGATTAAGATCTATATTCTGATTCCAACACTTTCACCTCTAGGTTGTGCTTACAAGTTTCTTAACCACTCAAGCCTCCATTTCTTAAATCTATAAATGGAGAGGAAAGAACACTCACCTCATGGGTTTGTTGGGGACAGTAATAAGAGATGTGTGGCATTTGATACACACTTGGAATACACTCTGTGTAAATTTCTTCCCAATTCTCTCCCAGTTGCACACATGGGGTTTTCTCCTTTTCCATTTTCCATTGTGATGAGACCTTATCAACAATAACAGAAAATGAAAACAATATTCAACACTTAATCCATTAGACCATTATAAATATTATAATCTAAGATGTATCTTACTTGGTTAAATCTGAGTTTAGAGCCCAGTGTCTCTGATGATGGCAAAAAGTGACCTTTGTTGGGATTCCCTGAGACTTTTAAAACCTCCAGAGCTTAATGTTATTTTACAACTATCTTTTCCTTTCCTTCAGCAGCCCTTGTAAATCTATCATCCAAAAAATTAAATTAATTGATTTTTAAAAAACCTGTCATCCAAAAATGCCTCAGAAGTTCTCTTGAACCTATGTGCATTTTTAGCCTGGTACTAGCACTTAGTGTATCCCAAGTGTTTAAAAGGTTCTTCTAGGATTTGACTTGAAACTATCATTTAAAAGCATTAAGATTAAGATAAAGCGGGGAATGGAGGATGGGAAAAGGGCAAGACAACTAACATTTTTAAGATGACAGGTAAGCTTAATAGGAAGACCTGAACTTAGATTCCAGCTCTGTCTTATTCTAATGCCTCGAGTTGTTAAGAGGATGTTGTATATCTAGTTAAGGCAAATTGGCTTTGCTAACTTTTTTATGCTACCAGGAAGTTAATTTTAGATTTCCTCTTTGAAAGCATTTAGTTTAATGAGTAAGTAAGGCAGTTCAAGGATTTCAGATTGCTCTCAAACATCTAAGTATTAAAGAGAAAGAGAAATAAGCATTTTCCCTCTGTAAGGATAATTTCATAGCCTAACTTTGAGATTTGTAAAAGTCTTATACTATGTATATTCTTTCAAAATAATAAAGATTTCTCCTTTAGTGAAGTCATTTGGAGTTGTTTGTACAATTTACAAAATTACATTCAATTATGTAATTAATGTAAAGACCTCTAATTGCAAAACAACCTAAGGTCATTATATAGTCATAATAAAAAATGATCTTGGCCCTGCCTGTAGATTTAATCTCCAAAAAGATTTATTAATCATTAGTAGCACAATTCTTAGACCTAGGGTCAGAGTTCAGTGTTGCATCTGGTAGGAGATCCCTCTATAAATTAATCAGAGGAGACTGGAATATGCTGTGGAGAAATAAATGCCCATTTCTAGAGTCTACATCGACTACTTTTTCCTCCAAAGATCAAGTGCAAAATTGACATCCAAGGATGTAATTAATACAACCCACTTCCCGAAGCCCACCTAAGCAAGCTATTGAACGCCCTCACTCGTTGAGTCCAACTTGTGGTATTTCTGCTCCGATGAGCAAGAGTGAAATATCCTCACTCTTCCTTTCTAATTGTCAGAATCTTCACGTTTCTCTAGGAGCCAATCTTTTCGAAGCCTCTCCTGGGTACTGCAACCCAACTAATCAACGAAGTTTTTCTAGTCCCTTCTTCATCCTTTTACCGTAGAGGATGGTGAGGCCTGCAGAGTCTGTGAGTTGCCCAAAGTCACATGGTTGTTTAGGAGTATCACCAGAACTGAAATTCGAAGTCTTTTAACACCAACTAGCATTTTTTAAGCGCACAACAGCTATTGCCTGAATTGCTTAAACTAACTGTGACAACAGGCATTTTAATAATAATATTGTTTTTATATTGTTGGAACATTGCTCTAAGTGTGTAACCTGGAAATAACCAAGTTTTTCCTGGGTTACTCTTTCTTTTTGTGTTCAAATAAAATTATTTGGGCCACCATCACACTATGTCTGGGAATCCCCAAGAAAGAGACAAAGCGGTAGGCATGTCCATGCTTTTTAGTCACACCCTGCTCCCAATTCCTGTCCCCTCTCAGTGTCCCATCTTTTCCATTCTCTGTGGGTTTCACCCCGACATGGAGAAGTTCCTTTTCCCCTCATTCCCATAAAGTTACTGTGTTGAACAGCCTTTGATGAATGGTTTTACTGGATCGCAGTCTAAAATGAAATATTAGACAAGGTGGTCGGTGGGGCTAAGGAGGAAGACGACTAATGAGAAGTTACCTGAGATGGTATGGCTGAGGAAAAAAACCAGCTTTTTAGTTCTTTGCCTTAATTTTCTCCCAAGCAGTTTAGGAGTGAGGGCATCATTCAGCTTTTACAGCCACGAAGGAAAATCAAGAAGTTTACATGAACAAGATTGTCATCTACCCTGAGCTTATGCCCTTAGTAACTCTAAGAAGCAACACCTTTTTAACATTAATTTTCTTTAACTTGGGCCAGATTAAGTACTTGGGCAGCACTTCCTTCCTCACTGACCAGGGCACATTTCAGGAGTCAGTGGTTATATTTTTCCCTTTCAATTTCTGCATCCGTGGTTGAAAAACAAAAGAATTGAACAAGATTGTGTAGCATTTATCGAGATCAGGAAGAGGACAGAAGCAGAACATGGAGTTTACTGAAGGCACCTGAGTGTCACCTTCCTGTCAGGTGCCACCCTACCACGTGTACCTCATTAAATTCCCACAACAGCGATGCAAGGTGGTCAGTGTCCACTTTAACAGAGAAAGGAAACAATCTATGGAAGTCACCCAATAAGTGGCAGATCCGGAATTCCAGCCAAGCCTGTCCGACTTTAAAACAGTTGCCCCTGCCTCAGAACTACTGAAGAAACTGTGGTGTCAATCCCCAGCTGAGAGTTGTAACGGTCTAGGCACAAGGACGCGTATGAATGGTGGAAACAGCAGTGGGAATGGAAGCGACGAAGCCCTTGTGGCTGAAGCACCCAAGTAGACGCCTCAGCTGTGACGACTGTTCATCGTATTTGTGATGAAAGGGTGACACTTCAGATAATAGTGATATCTCCAATGCATCAGGGTACTGGGAGTCAGAAGGAACAGGAATGGCCATCAGAGGCGCTGTGTGAGGAAGATGATGGTAAATCCATGGTGGACCCGAGATGGGAGACGGAGGGGACGAATTCGCTTTCTGCCCTTCTTCTCTTGCAAGCTGTTTAATTTTACGCAAAACCAGAGGGCCTTGGCATCTGAATTGGGTATCCCCAGTCACTCAGCTTTTATAACCCAACAAGGGCAACATGTCCAATAGACTATCCCCAGGAGCCTTTTTGGGCAAACCTGTGTTTATTCATCCTGCCTGTGAGTAGGCAAAGGGCGCAGGTGTCTGCTTTTCATTACTGCACGGAAATACAGTTACGGCTTCGTTGATGTGAACGGATAAGCACTGTATCTTAATTGAAGTTATGTCTAAACAAAGGACTCTGGGGCACTCTTCTTACTAAAAAGTTGTGAAGTTTGGCAATCCTCACCCTGTTCCAGTCAAACATTTTCTTAGCCATATTAGGTGATGGGGACAGAAGCCAGTATCACGGCTGGTGTATGCGGAGGTCCTCTGTACCAGGGCAGTTTTCGTGAGAGCCTTCTCTCACTAGTGTAAAAAGGTTAGAGACAAATGGGGCTCGGAGTGTATTTTGAAATAAGGCTGGAAAGAAAAATAAAGTCTCACCAATCTCCAAAGCATCGGAATAGCAGTGGAGACCCAAATCAGATTTTTAAGCTGAAAGACTTGGAAAGATTTGGGTATTTGTTTATTTCCTCTCGAAAGGCTGTATCAATGTATTAAAATCTTTGACACAGATTCAGGGGAGAGGATCAGAACAAAAGCCCATCAGCTCTCCCATGGTTTTCCACTCTTGCTTTTATTTCTTAGTCTCTAGGGTGAGGAAGCCAGCATTTGGGTTCTGGGTCCACCACAGTCTGGGCAATTGTAGACAATGAACTTAATTTCATTGTCAAATGGAGGTGATGTACTATCCGCCTCATCAGGTTCTGATGAGAATCTAATGAGACAATACATGATTCGACTGCTATAATGCAAAGCACATTTGTGTGCTTTCTGTGCATTCTCTTTCAAAGTACAGCTTTCAGAGAAAAGTTGCAGTAGCAGAGAAAAATAACACTTAGGTTATGTAATAACTGGCTGCTTTGGTACGGTGGTGTGTCCTTCATTCAGAGCTTAACCACATCCCACCCTGAGAGCTAATCAATATCCATACACTCATTCATCTATTCAGCTTATTGATCCCTTAGCAAATGCCAAACTCTGCGTAAGTATCCTCTCTGCAAATGGATGAGAATCCTGCAGAGCTTCCCTGGCTTGTCTTATCATTCGATACTCCTTTGAAATAATTCGGCTGTTTGTTTGGCCACTTCATCCATTCCATGCATATTTGTTGAGTGACTACTCTATTTTAGGTAACTGCAGAGGTCTAAGGAATCAGTGGTAGGAACAAACAGAAAGCACACATGCCCTTATGCAGCTCTTCATCTGGTAGGGAAGACACAAACCTTCACTGAAGAGGCACCCCAACATAAATGTCAGTACAAATTGTAATTGTACGTGAAGATAAATAACAGAGCCATAAAAAAGAGTAACATGAAGGTAATACACTAAAATTCTGTACATCCAACACATTTTTTTATTATCCTGGCTGGTGTAGCTCAGTGGACTGAGCACGGGCCTGTGAACCAAAGGATCGCGGTTCGATTCCCAGTCAGGGCACATGCCTGGGTTGCAGGCCAGTTCCTCGCAAGGGACGCACTAGAGGCAACCCTACATTGATATTTCTCTCCCTCTCTCCTTCCCTTCCCCTCTAAAAATAAATAAATAAAATGTTTAAAAAAATAACAGAGCTGTAAAAAAGAGTAACATGAAGGTAATACACTAAAACTCTGTACATCCAACACAATTTTTAACTTACTGTACCTCGGCAATAAGTACATGGGATGCTTGAAGCCTTCAACATATGTCTTGTGCTCTAACACAAAAATCAGTGTGAATACCATCCCAACTTTGACTTTGTGGGTTTAGAGAGAGCTAAGAATCATCCAAGTGAGAAATGTGCTAGTTTACTAGGTAGAGGTGGGGCGATCATGTTAGTCTAGAGAACAACATGTCCCAAGGCTCTGTGGTACGTTCTGAATGAAGGACACACCACCGTACCAAAGCAGCCAGTTATTACATAACCTAAGTGTTATTTTCTCTGCAGAATTTGGGTCTGTGCAAGAAATTGAAAGAAAGCTAGTGTGACCAGATCACAAAAGAGAGTGGCAAAGAGGAAGCTGGAGAGGTAGGCGGGGCCAGATCACATACAGAATTGTGGGTCATGGTAAAGCATTGAATCTATGTTCTAAGTGCATGGTGAAGCTATTGAGGTATTTTAAGCAAGGCAGTGATGTGATCGGACCAATGTTTTCAAAAAGATTGTTGCTTGCAGAAGGCCAGAAGACGTAAACGGAGAGACCAGTAAGGATGCTTCTGAACTGGTCCAGAGGAGATAGGGTGGATTGAATCAGGGGGACGTCAACAACATCGAAGAGGGGGGAATCACTGAGTTCGGTCATTGCTTGCCTGGGAAGTAGGGAGAGACGGATGGTGAGGAAGAAGTGTCTGGAGTGAGTTTCAGGTGCAGGCTACCACACTGGTGTCATTTGCTAGGAGGGGAAAAATTCTGGGACTATGGACCCTGTTTAATTATACTGTTTTTGCTGAAAGAAAACGTCGCAGTTCCTGAATGTTTTGTGAGTTGTCGAGAGGAAACAAAAGCACGAAATATAATCTCCACCTTCAGGGTGTTTGCATCCTAACCTTGAAACTCACTGTCAATACTTCTTAACGGACCTTGTCAAGCCGTCAGCAGCTCTGCTGCGATGCACTGGGCTCCGTCACTGCTAGGACCTTCTTCTCCCTCCACTGTGTGTCTCCATGGGACGGGTTTGGCTTTAATAGTTTAACTTACTACACCTTTGAAATAGCTCACTTCTTGAGGCTCCAGTCGGTCCACCTTAAAAATATGGCTTTAAAGACAACTTTTTTGGAGGGCTGTTCTATAATCCTGGCAGTGAATGGAAGATACTAGAGGTCTTGACCATTTTGCCTACTGGTATTTGCTGTACTATAACTCAACCACAAATCCTTCAGTGGCATTGCAGTTCCTGTCCCAACTTCTCCAGTTGCTTGTTTGGAAACAAGAAGAATTCATAGAAAGAAAACACGATCGATTTGATCCCCCCAGAGAGTTACTAAGCTCTCTGTGTTACGGAGCAATTCAAAGCAAAGCAGTTGAGATTTAAGGATAAAGATTTATGTGCAAGAAAGTCCATCACAGCATTACTTTTGATAATAGCCTAAACTTGCAATACCCGGCATGTCCAGTAATAGAGGAATGAGTATGTAAATCACATTATTAGTCATGTTAAAAGCATGGTGTAGGGAAACATGTATAAGTGAAAAATTAAATATATGGCATTACATTTTCTTTTGAAATAGGACCATATTTGTTACTAAAAATAAAACTAGAAGGAAATACATGGAAACTTTAGGGTAATCTCAGGGTGGGAGGCATTAAAAGAGACTAAACCTTGTTTTTTACATACAGGGTCCAACAGAAGGAAGGCCTGCTTGGGTGTGGTTGGTAGGGTGTGTGAATGTCTCTCATGAGATGGACAGCAATTTGAACATTTCACCTAAAATGTCATATGCTGTGCCTGAGTATGATGTTGTTATGTTACAGAGTCACATGCTTATGACTTCATCATAAAAAGGGCATTATTTGTGCCGGACCCGCTATATTTTGGTATTTTCTATAATGAAATGCATATTCATATATTCTTTATAATAAGAGGTATATGTATATAGCATTCAGAGATAAGTCTGACTTTACAGGTGATTTGGGACCTTTGGCAGTAGAGTGAAATAGAGACGAAAGTAGTCTCGAAAACCATCACCTAGTGCACTCAATCAGTAGGCGTCGTCAGCCGTTCCTGGGATGTAAAGCAGCGTAAAAACGGGACGGCCCACTCAGGGAGCTCGTGGTCAAGTGCCTGCACTTCTGGATCAGACTCCTTTGGGTTCCAACAGCCTACAACCATAATAAGGACAGTTTTGATTTTTCGCCTCTGACTTTTTCCTTTTGTGCCACACCGGGAAATAAAAGGGCTCAAAGAGAGCGCGAGAGAGAAATAAAACACTCCCGAACAATCTGTGCGGCGTCGATACCATGTAATTCTGGCTAAGTGTAACGTTTCCCTCTCTTACTCTTCCAGTGTTCTTTACGTTCTTTACGCTCTTTACGCAACGTATTTGTAGTCCCAGTCGAGGTCCTGGGATGGCATTTGTATGGAAGCTTCTTCGATGTTTCCAGTTACTCAGTCGTTTGTTTTTCATTCTTTCACAGTCATTTGTCACAGTCACATTTTTATGTTGCAAACACACAAAACTGTTGTCATGTCTGGAAAGTGTCTTTTAGAGCTTTTCCTTCTGAAGCTGAAAAATATGTTTTATAGTTACGTATGTCAGCTCTATTCAGCCTGTAATTGTACCTTCCTGATGCCAGAATTGTCATTTCAAAAAGAGACAGAGCTAGCTACCCAATAATTATTTGGAGACAATTGACCAAAAGGTTTTATTAAACTAATTTATCTTTTTTCGTTTAATTCAATCAACTCAGCTATAAATGTTGAACATGATGAGGCTTCTGTTGGTATTTTTGTTGGCATCTGAACAGAGGCATTGCTATGTCTAAGAAATGCTATCCTTGTTTATTATGGGATATTCAATTTGAAATATTGTGTTAATGTGGACATGGGTTGCTTTGACCCATCTGTATCTTCACTCCATCCTGCATTTGGTGAATAACACACTTTATTTTTTTTAAAGATAGCAGCCTGGGTTTAAGTTTGTGGCCACAACAGATTGAAGAGGAGATGCTGTCTGCATTACCACCAACCATCTAATATGATTGCCAAGGCAAATGTCAGTGCCAGGCTTCAGTGAGATTCTGATTATTCACCATGTGTCCACTTTCAGCCTTGTCCTGGGAAGAAGGACACTAGGTAATGAATCAAGATTTAGAAATGGAAAGGTTTGAACACCTGGAGACCTCATTTATTTCTTCACTTAGCCCATATTTATGGAGAAACTAGTGTGCTTAGGACTACGTGAGACATTGGGGATATAGAAGCGAATGAAACATTAAAAGGACACATCACACGTTCAGTGTTCTCACCACATTTTAAAAAGTAACTCAGCCCTGGCTGGTGTGGCTCAGTGGATTGAGTGCTGGCCTGTGACCCAAAGGGTCACCAATTTGATTCCCAGTCAGGGCACATGCCTGGGTTGCAGGCCAGGTTCCCAGTAGGGGATGCATGAGAGGCAACCACACATTGATGTTTCTCTCCCTCCCTTCCCTTCTCTTCTCTCTAAAAATAAATAAATAAAATCTTTTTTTTTTAAGTAACTCAAGTCAAGAAAAAGAAGTAAATAAGTCATCAATAGTTCAGTATTTATCTTCCCCCTCCGGAGATTGCTGCATGAGGGCAGAGGTCTTGTCTCTCTCCGTCTCTGCTGTGTCCTTAGTAACTGGAAATAGAAGCCCCAACTGGGGTTGACATCTTGTCTCACAAGATAAGAATAATAGAAAAGCAAATCTCAAAGCTTTTTTCTCCGTGTGACATACGTGATGAATGGTGTCCATAGGAAGAACCCACTCACTGGAACTCACATAGGTAGGCCTTTTTCTTCCACTCAGGGAAGATTCCTAGGATGGAGTTGCGTGAGAGCCAAGTGTATAGGAATGCTTTTGAATCCTTCCTAATGTTTTAAAAAAGTAAACCACATGGAACCTCATCTTTCTGCTGACGCATATCCCTAGTAATGGTGTTGTGATTGACACTGTGGGGAGCCACGGTGGTGGGCCACCATTCCTTGACAGATCTATTCTGATGTCCAAGGGCTTTGAGGTTAGGACAGTTGCTTGAAGGGTTTATTACTTGTTAGACTCTCGCCTCTGTGATCACTGCAAAAATGGTCTAAATGCCAGAGGCCACAAAGAATCAAGTCTCAAGCTTGTTACTGTGAAAATGTTTAGCTCATGATAGCGGCTGGGGATCAAGCAGTGGATTGATCTGATTTCCAAAAACAAATGTAGTGATTGATTTGTCTCAAAATAAAAGTAATCAGCTCCTGATAAATGAACTCGGTTGTTAAGTAACCAAACAGAGACAGAATGGTGTTCCGCAAAGAGAACAGATTTGGGCACCCAGATCTACCCACCACTAGCTGAGAGGCCTTGGGTCAGCCTTTTAACCTCTCTAGGCCTCTCGAGGTCCTGTTTGTAAAACGCTGCCAATAATATCTGTTGTACTGACCTCCAGGGCTGCCGTGAAAATCACTTGAGAAAGGGGATGTGAAAGCTCTGTTTACTGTAAAAGTGCTGTGTATTTGTATTCTTAACCCTCTCGTGATACCACGAGTCTCTTGGAAATCAGTCCACAAATGGCTGATTTCACTGACGAAAGACGCATAACTGCCCTGTGACCAACCCACTTTGTCCCTACCAAGCATTCCAGACATTTCAGTGTGGGACCAGAAGCTATGGGAAAAAGTCAAAAGGAGACCGATCAGAGGAATTCCACTGGCCCTTCCCAGGCCCCTGTGTGCAACATGGTCCCCTGTGCATTGTCATTTTGCTACGCTTGCTGATGTCCACAGTTTCCAAGACAATAACAGGCCAGGAAATGGGCGATGGTAGCAGACAGAGCGAGTGTGATGATATGCCAGGTTTCTGGAGCGAAGTCCTCTGTATCTCGTCCATGGGGTTGCGGCGTTCTCTGGCTACCCTTTTCCTTAGGAGTGTAAACAGAGAGCGCAGAGGCAGACTTTCTTTCAAAAGCTGAGGAATGACGTCAACCAGCGAATTTTTTCAGAGCTACACCCTGATGGTTTTGCCTTTTGTTACCTGGGTAGGACCAGGTGATTCCAGGTTCTGACCTGAGCCCTGAGTCCTACCAGCGCCCTGTGTCAGAGTTTCATGCTTCACAGTGACCAAGCTCAAGGCTGCGGGTCAGGTCTCGGCTCATAGCTGCGGGTGGAGGAGAGCAGGGCAGCACTGGCTGGTTGGAAGGTGGAGAAGAGCAACACCATCATTCCACCTTGGGTGTTATTTTGCTTTGTGTTTTTGCTCCTCTAAGCAACTGGCCATGAAAGAAATATAGTATACAGCTCTGTCCTTGGGGCCTTGGGTAGTTCAATTTCAATCGGTGGTCAAAACTAACACTAGAGAGAGTTTTAAGAATACTGGAAACAAACAGTTACATGTTATATACCAAGAATGTCAAAATCAATTCACTAAATCAATAAAGTGTGCTAAAGTTTTCCGTTGAGTTGACAGAACTGAAAAAAATAATCCAATTGCTTTGATGCCCTGTAGTCTCAACCAGAAAGGACTGAATTAAGACTTTGCTTCTTTGTAAATATGAAAAATTCCTGAGCCCTACTTCTTTGATGAATTGTCGATAAATTAAGAATATACTGGAATTAAAGGAATTCAATTTAGTTAAACTAGCGATTTTAAAAATACTTAATATGCTTAATGTTGTGCTGTGCAGCAGATCTCTCCAACGTATTTATCTTGTACGGTGAGGATGTAGGAAAATCAGAAAGAAACCTCCTACCCTGCTTGTGGGAATAGACAAGGGTGCAGCCACTTTGCAAAAATGTCTCCTAGATCTTCAAACAATTAAGCCTAGAATTGCCACATGGCCATACAATGCCACTCCCAGCTATGTACCCAAGAGAAATGAAAACACATGTCTATACAAAAGCTTGTACACAAATGTTTATAGTAGCATTATGCCTAATAGGCAAAAGATGGAAACAACCCGCATGTCCATCGACAGATAAACACAATGCGATGTCCTCACACAGAATAACACTGTTTGACCGTAAAAAGGAATGAACTACAGATACATTCGACCACAGGGATGAATCTTGAACACATTGTACTAAGTGAAATAATTTATTTACAAAAGACTCCATAGTACATGATTCTGTTTGTCTCAAATGTCTAGGACAGGGAACTCTGTAGAGATAGAATATAGATTAGTGTTGCTTAGGGTTGGGAGATACAGGAGGGCCAGGGCTGAAGGGTTTTTCTCTTATTAAAATGTTCTAAAATTGATTGTGGTGGTGGCTGCACAGCTCTGAACATATAAAAACTATCGAATCATGCACTTTCAATGGGCAAATTGTATGGCATGTGGACTCTACCTTAATAACACTGTTCCTTAAAAATAAAATAATGCCTGATAAATAATGTATACTCAAGAAAAAAATACAGAAGCCATAGGTAGACCCATAGGCAGAAAAGGGCCAAGAACACCGTCTCCATTGGCAGATGTCATATTTATGAAAATTAGGTGTGCCTTTCTGGTCGATCACTGGCACCTAAGCATCTAACGTAGATCATACAGCGAACGTCAGTGCAGCTAATAGCAGCAGGTGTGTGGTGGTGGCCGTGATAACGGAAGTAACTGCTGCCATCTCTCTCCAGTCTTCGGACTCTCTAACATTGTCCTCAGGTCTTCGTTGACATATGACAGTTAAACCAAGTTCCACCACAACTGTGTAGGACGACTACATTTTTCTCAGGAGTCAGCGTCTTCTGTGTCAGTAGCCCCAGGAAGCTTATCAAACGCTGCCACCAGCCACTTTCCCGTGAGAAGTCCAGAAATTTCACAATGCCACCAATGACTTTCTCTTTCCTCTTTGCTTCAGACAAGTAGAGCACTTTTCATAAAGCGCAAAAATAAACATCCGACTTTCACCCCGCGGTGGGTGCATTTCTCCAATCAGAAGTTATCTTGCCTGTAAAAATCCACTTCCATTCTTCTGCTAACAATTGAACGATCTTGGCTGGGGCAAATAGCATCGAGGATTAGTCTCAATTCAAAAAATGTCCAAGAAAAACATAGGAAAGGCGACAGCAAAGAGGCACTCGCTTTAAGACGTAAAAGCCCTTTCTTTGTGCCATTATGTGATCTTGTTCTGTTTCAATAAGGAAATATTTTGCTTCTTCATAGTTGTACAAAATGGCTCTTCTGAGAATATATACCTAAGCGTTGTCCTCTGCAGTCCATAGAATTTCCAGGGGAATTCAACAGAATTTCCCTGGCTTCCTTCTAGTCCTGGCCACCTAAGGTATAGAAACAAGCTACAAGTTGATTCACTCTGCTTTCCAGATTCAGGATAATAGGAAGGGAGGCCTATAGCGTTGTAGGTTCAGTAAGAGGCACTTTTATGTTATTCATTCATTCGCTCACTCACCTAACAAACTATGGAGCATGTGCTACATACCAGGAATACGCTAAAAAACACTTGGGATAGTTATCGATAAGACCACGTCCTTGCTATCGAAAAGCCCATTGCCATACGATGACAGTCCAGCATGGCAATGCCACTATGGAGGCATTAACAAAATACTACGGGGACACAGAGGAGGAAAAGCCCTTCAAGGCGGTTATTATTATCCTCATTTTCAAATAAGTAACTGGAGGCCAACAGAGAACTTCCCTAAGGTCACACCTCTATCATGAACCCTCAGCCTGTCTGCTTTCACAATCCACGCTGCTTCTGAGCAAAGGACATTTCCAACCCAGCGGAGTTGTTTAAAGTCCGGTCAGGAAACCAGTGGGTCTGTGTGTTGCAGAATTTCAAGGGAATTTTTACTTTTGTTGAATAGCTGACTTTTTCTTGAATTATAAGAACAGTTCCCATAGTCTTTCCCTTCGTTTAGCCTGCTTGATGGACAAATTCCCAACATAGTGTCTTATTAATACACCTCGAACCTCCTATCTACCAACTTACACAATATCTGTATATATCCATGTGTGTAATTCCATAGTGACGTGAAAAATGGATCCCATGAAAGTCAAGAGATTCTCCCACAGACATACAAATTTACCTTAAAATATAAGCATACTATGGCCAAATGGGACTCAGGACACACAGGCAAAAACTTAAATGGAAATACACAGTTTAAACACGGATTCTGTACACGGACTTGATGCCCACGTAGAGACGTGCTGTGGAAAGTGGGTGGTGGGAAGGGAGGAGGAGAAAGTGTGGTTCGTGAGCAAGGGGCTGAAAGCACTGGGAAGTTTCCCAGCGTCTTAAGATGAGAAGTAGTCCTGTGTTTGAATTGCTTTAGTATGGGCCACTTGCAAAAACATTCAATATTTCCCTTCTAAGATATAGTAAGCCAAAATATATATATGGAAAGTTCACTAAGTCACTGGTAAATAATCTCGTGTTGACTTTTAATTTAGCAATAACTGGCCAAATTGATCCCAGCCTTCCTGATGACAGTTTTCCCACTGCAGAGTACATGGAGTTGTCTTCCCTTACGTTTTCTCTCCTTGTGTCTCCCTTTTTTTTAATGATTTGGTTTTCCTTCCGATATAATATATGACCATAGATATTGAACTTGTATGATTGCATGTGTTTTGAGCTCATAAATTCCATTGTCACCTTTCCAGACAGCAGATTTATCTTCTTTTCTTCACACGTTATAAAAACAGTGCTTTTTATCGATGGATAACAGAGAAAAGTGTACAAATCCTAACTCTACGGCATGATGAGTGTTCACAAAATGATCACCTAGGGGTAGTCAGCACCCAGATCAAAGACACGGAACATTATTAGCACCCCAGAAGCCCCACCCCCTTTCAGAGTCCTATCTCCTCCCCCCTCCCACTGCCCCAGGATAACCATTATTCTGATTTCCAATACCAAGTATTAGCTTTGTCTTGTTTTTGAACTGCATACTGGTGGAATCCTATAGTGTGTGTGTGTGTACATGTGTGAGAGAGACTTCTGTTACTGAAGGTTGTGTTTCTGAGATTCGTTGCCTGAGCAATTCCTCCATCATTCTAATTGCTATACAGTATTTCATTGTTTGCCTGCCCTAATTTATGCATTTTACTATTGATAAACCCTGGGGGTGATTTCCAGCGTGTGGCTATTATGAATGGTGCTGGCTATGAGCATTCTAGTTCATGTTATTTGATGAATATATGCATGGGTTTTTGTTGTGTATTTACCTAGGAGTAGGATTTCTGGGGCACAGGTTATACAAATATTCAGCTTCAGCAGATAGTGCCAACATGTTTCTTAAGTGATGGTACCAATTGGCATTTGCACGGCAGTGCATGAGAGTTCCAGCTGCTCACCAGCACTGTGAATTGTCTTTAAATTTTTAGCTGTTCTAGTAGTATGTAGTTGAAATTTGAATTTTTCTGGTGATTAATGAGAGTGAGCACTTTCCCCATGCTTATTGGCCACATTAATATCCTCTTTTGTGACCTGCTCATTGAAGTTTACCCATTCCCTATTGGGTCATCTATCTCTGCATTGTTGATTTGTGGAAATTCTCTATATTTTCTGGATTCAAGTCCTTTGTCAGATACTGCTCATATTTTTTTCTCAGTCTATGGCTTGCCTTTTTGCTTTGCCTTTTCACCTATTCTTAATTTTAATGCAGTATAGTTAATCAATTTTATTCCTTTACGTTTAGTGGTTTTTAATGTCTTGTCTATAAAATCTTTACCTATCCCAAGATCACGGCGATATCTTTCACTTTATCCTAAAATCTCTAGTGTGTAAGCTGTCGTATTTAGAGCTACAATCAGGGTGAGGAGGGTATGGTGTTAAATAGAAGTTAAGGTTTGATTTTCTTTTTTCCATACGGATATTCAGTTGAAGTGCTGGATGAATGATATTACTTTCCTCCAGTAAGCTTACACTGTCTTCTGGTAGTTTAATAGAGTTGGGAAGTGCACGTTAGTTAAACTAAGGATAAAGGGATTTGCAGCTCATCTCCCATTTTTCCCCTTTAATTTCTTTATTTGCACATATACATATTCAGGATCAGTCCATTATATTATTTTGTGTGTTTTACATTTCAAGACAACGTTGAGATATACATCAGATTCTGTTTCCTTTCCTTTTCTTTTTTCTCCTTACTAAACCTTGTGTTTTAAGATTCTATTCTGCTTTAAGATGTGAGATTGAATTAAAGCACAACATTTGGTGAACTAGTTCAGTTTCATCTACATATACCGTATGTTCATTGTACCATGCACTTATCATATAGGATTTTCCCCCAATTCTTTGCTGCAATGAGTATCCTTGAATGTGTCATTTTATGTATCTTTTACAGGGTTATTTTTGTAATGTATTCCTAAAAATGGAACTGGATCATAGACTGTAATACACATATTAATTTTACTGAGCACTTCTAAATTGCCCTACAAAACATACCAATTTTTTTGTATGAAGCCACGATCTTTAGTTTGGCCCCATTCCATGGATGATCTCTTCAAGGGTCCTATCTGAGATTACATCCCAAAACATGTTCTTTTTCTCCTTGTTTCTATTTTTTAATCAAAGTATAATTTACAGAGAGTAAAATGTACTCTTTTTAGTGTACATTTCTGCAAGTTTTGACAACTGCATACAGTTGAATAACTACCACCACGGTTAGATAAAACATTTCTACCAACTTTAAAATGGTTCTTCCTCCGTGAACTTCAAGTTTTTCCTAGTCAGCTGCAAGAGACGTTGAAAACTCTGCTGTGCATTTGGTAAACTTTCTGCTTGGTTTCTTATTCTCTTCCAACCTCTTGTACTCTGTATCTTAAGGATTCAGCAAAAGCCTTGAGGGAGAAATCACTGAATGTGAGGTCACATTTCCAGACCTTGTTTCTCTCCAGATGTCGGCCCTCAAAGCTTGGTTACTGCAGCAGCTCTCGGATGCCTTCGGAGTTTGGTTTTTTGGAATTTTATCCAGATTTTCTAGTTGTTCTCAGTGACAGCATTACACTGCCACAGAATGTTATTACATTATAGGCAAACACCTAAGTCAATCTCTCTTCATTAAACAGACTCATTAAGACCCTCTTCCAAAACTTTGCCTTTGGTGTGGATCTCAAAGGGTCAAAGAAATGTCGTTGTTGGCAGCCATGACTACTCCGAGTGTTCAATCATGGAGAGGGCTTGGGAGTCGAACAACTGGATTCCAGTTCCAGCTCTGCTACTTACTAACCATGGGACAGGGAATCTGAATCTGTTTCCTTTCTTTCAAATGAGGGCAATAAAAACAACTGGTTTTACAGTTTTCTTTTGAAGATTAAATGAGATTACAAATCAAGTGCCCTACACATGGTAGGCATTCAATAACTTGTAGATATTATTATGTGATATATCGCCATTTCTCTAGGACCTACAGAATACACTCCTCTCGTAGAAATGAAGAAGGGGTGGGAGTAGGTGGTCCCTCCATGCTCGTTGCTGGAAAGGGTGAACTTGATTGAACTTGTTTTATTCACAACTGTAACAAGACATACATAGTACTTGTTTTTTCCTTAAAAATTCATAAAATTATACACAAACCATCTGAGTTGGAGAGATCTTAAAAATCTATTCCAAATGCTTCATGTTACAGATAGAAGAATTGAGGGGCCAAGAGTGGTTAAATGACTTGGTCAAGGTCAATTCACTCGTTAGTATATACTTAAGTGACCCAAATTCCCTCAGATCACATATTTCTTCCCTTCTAAAATCCTTCCTGCTCTCATATTCAACTACAAATGTAAAACAGAGACAATTCTCAAGAGACAATTATTAATGTTTTATTGTTACTGGCTCATTCTAAAACCCATAGATCTATTTTTAAATATTTTATTTTAATTTCTAGCCACACAAATTATGGACTTCCTGCCAACTAAGACTGAAATAGCTACTTACCATTCCTTTCCCATTCCAAGGATGTGTCCTGTAGCTTTTCTTTCTTGTATTATTAAGAAATATTCTGCCTTATCCTCCCATGCATAAGACAGAAAGGAGCTCAAGTAAACCGACAGAAAGCAGCTCTCTTGAAATTTACCAAGCAAAAGGGGCACTGGATGCACAGGTGGCCACGTACATCCCTGGCACTCTCCTCTGTGGGTGGGGACACCTCACCAGCACCACTGCCACCCTCATATTTTCCACCAAAGGCAGCATTTTGAGGCTCATTTTTTTTTGGTGAGCCCCTCTGTCTAGCACATCTTTTAGCAGTGTGTATCCTACTAAAGGACAAACCAGCCCGAACCCCATATGGACCAAATAACTTGGAAGAGCTTCATGCTCACGGAGCATCTCATAAAAGCCTTATGGACCACCCTTTCCCTGGGTCTGCCCAAGGGTGACTCCTTCCGAGAAAGGGATTTGCAGCCCAGATGTCTCCTCTTTGAGAGAGCATCCCTCACCGCCCAGGCTCCCTTGGCCCTCTGCCACGACACGCTGTTGTGTGTACTCACTACAGGAAACACGTGTGCCCTCTGTGCCCCACCAGAATGCAAGCTCTGTGAAGGCAGGGCCCTTGCTCCTCATGGTGTGCCCCATTCTGGCTCAGAGTACTCAGGGAATAAGTGAGTGTGGGCACGCATCCTTCCAATACTGCTGTCAGCCTGCGTCAGCCCCTGGGTTGAATACTGGCTTCAGTACTTACTAACTGGGTGAATTAAGCCAATGACTTGGATACAGCGAACTCTCAGTGCTTACCCTATGATAAAAATGGGTATCTCACTAGGTCGTTGCAGTCATCAAATGAGATGATGTGGGCGATGTGCTTAGAACAGGACCTGGCGCTAAAACCTCTCATGCGCAGTAGTTGTTATTATTCCCACAATTAGAGTACAGTGTATTATTGTAAAGGAGTCATGGGGAGGTTATATAAATATTAAAGTTGAAATCAGGGGATCTTAATCCAATCGCATGAAGTCAAATTTTTAATTAATTAAAACCAGGTTCTTCTTTTTTGGCTGGACAAAGTTGTTCATTTTTATAAAGGGTCCCTAACTCAACCTTTGTGATACCCCTGTTATAATAAATTATCATTTGAGATCTTTTCCTTCACTCGAGCCCTTGGTGTCCATTTGGAAAATGGCATCTTTCTGTGAACACATGTGGTAAGATTTTTAAAGTAGAACTTTAAACACTTTTTACCAATATGTATTGGCAATGATTTTCCAGTGGTGTCGTCAGCAAGGTGCTACTTTCTGTTTTTTGTGCTGCTGAATGGCTTTGACCAGAGGCATCCTGAGGCTTTTAGGAAAATCGCTGCTCTTGGAGCACCAAGAATCTAATTGGCAGGAGAGAGAGTCCTTCTTCCCTTTTATTACACCTTGGTTCTCCCCTAGTGAATGAATGCTTTCGTAGGAAACCCACATTTCCCCACGTGCTGCTGGCTAATCAAAGGTGCAATGAGCAAGTAGCGCCTGGCTCTTTGCCACTGGCTGGGAAGGAGGCTGTGGAAGGAAGACCCACCCGTCTGCCCCACGCAGCCCAGCTCTCCCTCCTTGGCGTCCCCTAGGTCTTTCCCTTCCTTACCACGTCCGGTCCAGACTCAGCCTTGTCTGCAGAGAATTTCCGCAACTACCTCTGAGCCAGGTCAGCCAGAATCGGTGCATTGGACAGTGAATTAAAAGCTGTGGCTTAAGGGATCAGTGAGTAAAAGAGCATCCAGGCTTCTATTTGAAGTTCCAAGGTAACTGACGGTAGAGAAAGATCTTAAAACAAAGTGTGAGAGTTTGATCACCTTTCCGGTCCTTTGATCCTAAATCTGAAAATAGAAAGAAAAGTATGTCTGGAGAGAAACTCCACTTTTAGTCACTTTGCCATTCATTGTATGCTTTCTCTTAAAAGCTTTTCTAGCTTTGTCTCACTAAAAAGACAATTAGCAAAAACATATACATAGACTCTAGAAACAAACAAAAAAAAATTTCCACTGATAGTATTTTTTCCTCAAATTTGAAAACAAAAATACTGCAGGAATAGGAAGCAGGGAAAGGGAAATTAGGCACATAAATACCGACCCTGCCAGTGGTTTGGAGGAAGATACTGCTAATTTTTTTCTTTACAAATTTAAATGTCTCTCTGTCTGCACCTTTACCAATCCAGGCAAGTAACTCCATGCTTCCTTCTAGTTTCCTGTGCCTTCCCTGAAGTCTGAGGGTCAGGGTACCACACTCTACATCAGCATTTGACTGCAGGGAATTTTTCTTAAGGTGAAAATCCCTGGGCACCTCTAAGATGTATCCCATATGTGTTTTTAAAAATAAATATCCCAGAAGATTCTGATATGCGGCCAGTCTGAGAATCCCCCTTTTAGGGTGACGGTATGTCATGAGTGCCATCAGGCCAAGTGCCAGGCTCTTTGCTCATAGTTGTACGCCCATCCTCTTCCTGGCACGTAGTGGGCACTCGATCCACGTTTGTTTATGAACTTACCCATAGGAACACACTTTGTAATTTGCCCTCATCTAAACGCCACCCTCTAGTACCCTGCAAATCACTTAGCAAGTGGTTCTTAATCAGGAGGTGGTGGGGGCACGGAGAAGGGAGCCGGATAGCTTTGGGAAATCAATAAATGCTAATGAAAGCTCAAACAAACAAAGTTTGGCCCACAGTTTCGGGGAATTCACGAACTTCCCTGAAACTCGTCCATGATTTCTGTTTATTCATTCACTCATCATTCATTTCGTAATGCCTTAGTGGGCACTGGCGTGGGGGCCGGGTGGGGCTCAGAGAGGTAAAGGACCAGAGTATGCATGAGGTTAGGCAAGATTTCGGCTAGGAGAGGGCTCTCAGTTTTCTGGTCCTCTTCTCCTCCGATGTGTGGAAAAGACCTCCACAATTTGCCCCACAGGAGGAGAAAAGGAATTTCAGTGAGATTTGGAGCTCTCACCACCTTCTGACTTTGTACAAGAAGTGCAATTTTACGTTTTATCACTCTAACTAGATTTTTGGCTCCTTTAAGGCGGGGCCCACATCCCGTGTATGTTGAACAAGGCCCTTTGGATGCATCCACAGTACAGTAATTGATGTGTGCATTCGTGCTGAGTAGGACAAGGCAGTGCATATTCAGGGAAGGGAGCTAAAGGTAGCCTGAAGTGGCTTTCAGAATAAGGAAATGGGTGGCAGCTGGTTTTGCTGACTAATTTAGGAGCCCCGATTCCTTAGTTTGCAAACCAGCCTTCCTCAGATACATACGAACCATAGGTGACACATTAGGCAGGTTTCCGTTTTGGTTTGATTTGTTTCTTTGTTTATTTTTTACCTATAAAACCTGAAATGAGAATCTAGGCCTCCAGGACCAATTTCTAGCAGTGCTATTTCAAACCAGCCCCTTGACCTTGACAGAGGGTGGGATGGGGGAAAGGGAGGTGTGTTCTTAAGGTGCTGTTGGGACCCATGTGATTCTACAAAATGAGAGGCAAGCATCCAAAGGCCAGAGGTGCGGTTCCCAGACTCATACTCGTCAGCTTCCCTCGCTGTATCGCACTGGGGCAGGTTTAGGGATGTGACGGCGATGCAGTCACAGTTATTATTATCTTGGTCTAATGTTTGATGTCTGTTGCTGTGTTTCAAGTGCAAGAGGGTTAACTCTAGATGATCTACTAGTGCATTTCTATAATCATTTGTCATCCTCCAGCACCTCCTCTTCTACCGACTGGTCAGAGTTCCTAACCATCGACAGCAGAAGACCTTGGACAAAGCAAAGGGTCTTTGAGAGTCTGAAGCTTCGAAGGCCTGAGGGCTGAGCTCAGAGATGGGATGTTCTTCACTGTGTTCGAAGGCCTTTGTCTCCGACTGTTGCCCTGTGTCGTGCTCCCTGTTTTGTATTAACTACACCACCTTCTCTACCCCATTATTTGGAACAATTTACAGGTTGCTTCCGTAATCATTGTGTTTATTGCCTTTGAAATACACGGCATACATTTATATCTATGCCTCATTTCTCCTTTAAGGGCCTAGCTCAGAATAAGACCTGAGGGGAAAAGCACAATATTGTATAATGTATAGTCTGCATTAATAAAAATTCATTCCACTTAATTACGCTTCCATTTTCCTTTTATACCAGGTATCACTAAAACATTCCAAGATCATCCAGTCAGATTCCACGGGGATTGGTGAGCAACCTGAAGGCGTAGACGTGGATATCTGATTGCTTGTCAGTGAGTACAGTTTACGTGACTTGGGGGCAGGGGGCTCTTTACTTAGCAATTCTATAGCCTCTCAGCCTGATTTCCTAAATTCTTGCACTGAAAGATGAGTTGTGAGAAGCCAAGTTTTCTGCGATGCCCCTCCCCATTCACTTACCAGGCAATCTATCAAGTTCAGAAAGAATTGTTCTGTAATATGATTTTTTGCTTTATTTTTTAATTTTTTCCCTGCATATATAACATCTTAAGCAATGCAGTCCCCTTTCAATAAAGAAGTCCTCCCTTCCCGAGAAGAATGCTGGTGACGTGAGGGAACGTGGAGAAGATGGGTCAGTGTTCCGGGGGGAGTAAGCCCACTTGGCACAAACACTGGTGACGTCAGGAGTGTTCAGCGCCCTCACTTCCAACCAAGTCTCCTCAGCTGGGGCAGAACTTCTACCAGCAGAAGGCCTACCTGGGCAGCAGGAAGAGGGGGTTTTAAAAGGTAGGGTGTGGAGAGACTAAAGAAAACTTCACTTGTGCCCGATTTTGCCGAAGTTGGCACCCGTAGAAAGAACAGTTTTTCAGGAATTTAGCGTGGTTCTCAGGCAATTATTGCTTCAGGATGCTCTCAGTTACACCCTCTATTAGTTTTCTATGGCTACCACAGCAAAATACCACAGGCTGGGTGGCTGAAGCAACAAAGATTTATTTCCTCAGGGTTCTGGCAGCTAAAAGGCCCAACCAAGATGTCAGCAGGTTTGGTTTCTTCAGAGGGTTCTCTCCTTGACTTCCAGATGACAGTCTCCCCCTGTGTCGTCACACAACCATCCCACTGTGTGAGTGTGTCTGGCACCTCTGTGTGTGTGTGTGTGTGTGGGTGTGTGTGGGTGTGTGTCCAAAATTCCTCTTCATATAAGGAAACCAGTCCTGTCAGGTCAGGGCTCACCCTAATGACCTCATTTTAATTTAATCAGTTTTTTGAAGACCTGCTCTCCACATGCTGAGGTGCTGGGGATTAGGACTTGAGCATATGCATCTAGGGGAGCACAGTTCAGTCCACGACACCCCGTCATCACTTCTTCTCTAACGTGCTGATGTTTGGCTTATTGCACGTGGACTTCCAATTCTCCTCTTCTGAACTCCCTCGACGTCTACGTCGCTCTCGGAGCGTTTGGTCTGTGCTGCAGTTCACTAGAGTTCTTTGTGTGCACAGCTCTCGTTTCCCAGTGGCGCTTGTTTCTTTTCCATCTCTCACAGAGCTAAAGGAGGGTCGGGGTACAGTAGACATTTAATAATATTTATTGAATGACTGGCTGAATGAATACATAAATGAAAAGATCAGATGAAGCCTCTGAATCTACAATTTATGTGCTTTAAAACTATCTTTAAATGATGGCTGTCAGGGGTCCTTTGTCTTTATTTGCCACCTCTCTGTCCCTGACAACTGGTGGAAATAGGCCAAGGTCAAGGCTGGTGAGGGGCTGAAAGAAAATTGATTAACTGATGGTAGAGAGTTACCTCTCTCCTCAGAGAGGTAGGAAACAGGCAATAAGCAGTATGTGTTTGCCCCAGATAAGGTCACTCTCCCTAGAGAACACTGTTTGGGAACCCAGAGGGAAGGATAATGAGTTTTCATTGAGATGGAGTTTGAGGGCCTGTGAGGCATCCAAGGGCATATGTGTAGAACAGAAGGGATATGCAAGTCTGAAGCTCAGGTGAGAACTAGAGACAGCGATGTTCACAGTCCTAACCTCCTCTACGCAGGAATTAAAACCATGACAGTGGGTGAGGCCACCCAGACACCTTGGGTGGGAGGAGGGGAGCAGGGCTTTAAAAATGCTTCCCAAACTTGTATGTAGCAAGTTTCCCTGTTAAAGAACAGGAGAGAGACCCTCTCAAGAGAAAGAAATCTCCATGCTACTTCTCATGACGGTTTGTAAGAACATGTGTATTAGCGAATGTGTATGTCTAGCTATTTCTCTCTCCTCTTATTTCTTTAGGTCTTACTTTTTTAATTTCCCCCCAAGGACACGCCCCTTGATTTTTAAAGAGGGAGGAAAGAAGGGAGCAAGAGAGAGAGAGAGAAACATTGATGTGAGAGAGAAACATTGATCACTTGCCTCCCTTATGCGCCCTGACTGGGGATTGAACCCATGACCTTTATGGTGTACGGGACAATGCTCCAAACCAACTGACCCACTTGGCCAGGGCTTCTTTGGTCTTATTTCATTACTTCTTCTTTCCTCTCTTTTGTGGGATATGTCCCAAACCACTTTGGGGGGTGGGGGGGTTTGCCCTACCCAACTTTGCTCTCCTCTAGCTAACTCCACTCCTAAGCATGTATTTGATTCCCCAGCTGTCAGTCCAGGGGTCCCACACATCAACACCTTCCTCTGGGACCATTTTCATCAGCCAATCAGAACTGATCAGACTGGATTGTGGAAGAGACCGAGGATTCTGTCCAAAAAGACAGAAGGCAGGTCCCTTTCAGGGTCAGGTAGCATGGAATATTGTCTTGTCTGGACAGTAAAGGGACCAGTTGGGGAGAATGTACCTCTTTTGCTCCCTGAACTCACTCCTTAGTCCGTTGTTCCCTGCTGATCTGCCCACACCACCTGTGCTTTAGCGGAAGCTTTGGGAACAGTTTGGAGTTTCCCAGCAAGGCGGCAATGGGGGCTGGGGGAGTGTCGATGGGCCGTGGGTCATGACACCGTAACAAGCTTCTCCTCATCAAATACCATATCTAACGGGGCCGTGTTCACCCCAGCGCTGAATTTCCCTAAATTTTCCTGCTTACTGTGATGCAAGGAAAAGGGGGAAAGGTATTTGCTTCTCTTTTATCTTCCAAAGTGTTCTTTCTTTTCCTTTAAGTTCCCTGCTTGCTTATTTTTTCTCTCCCTTATTTCTCTTTCTTTAGCAGAAACCCTTGATCTTCCCTTGGATTGCCTGATCATTAGCAAAAGAGGCTACCAGAGGTCTGGAAGCTTCCTCCTTCTGGTCTGCATACCCTCACCCATTCTTCAAAAAATGAACTTAGAGATACCAGCTTTCTTCAAGTAACTTCTTGTATACTTTCCTCTTGGTGTTCTTTGAGCAGCCAGGAAAAAGATTCCACTTTGCTCATAGCTACCCCAAAATGTCAGTGACACTGGCATCAGATTTTTATGCGCGTTGCTATTTACCTACAAGGAGAAAGGAGAAATTCTGAGGTCAAGAGGAAACAGTTCTTCGGTCTGTGAATGGGCTAGGTGAGCTGTTGCAAATGAATGGTGGCCAGTGGCCAGCAGAGGTGCCTCCCGACTGTGTTTCATTAATTTCAGGCAGCTGAAGGACTTGGAGAGAAAGATAATTTTCCCATGAACATGTAAAAGAAGTGCTTTCAGTTGTGTGCAGGCCTCGCCCTCGTTTTAGAATAGCATAAATGGGGGACTTTATAACCACTGTGGGCCAATATTTTTGGAGTCACTTGAAGCTCCAGATGGAGTGGAAAGAGAAGGGTTTTTTTTTTTCTTTCTTCCTTTTTCCTTGAGTTTTGTTGAACAAGCCTCCCTGGACACCCTTGACAAAGTGTTGGGTTGCCTTGTTTAATTCAAGTGTGCCCAGACTTGTTACAGCAAGATCTAAAGGGGTCTCTCCCACACTCAGGGTCTTTCCCACAGACTTCTGGTTGTGGGTGCGGAACGAGGCTCATATGTGAGAAAGGCTTGAGACCACCCCTTCCCTAAGAGTCTTGCCCCAGGGAGAGAGCATTCAGGTCCCTCTCCTGGGGCATAAGGAGGAAAACGTACAGTGGGCTCAAGTTTGGTTAGGGGCTGAGAGGGGATAAGGAACACGGATACCCATGGTTTCCCAACATGCTGGAAACCTTCATAATAAAGAGAGTAAGAGAACATTCCAGCGTCACCATGGACAGATTTTTGGCCAAATCATGGCGTTTTCCAGGCCAGGGAATTACACCTGGCCCTCAGAAGCCCCTCCATGAAAGCACACAGCCCTGCCCAGCACGGTGATTGATGGAAATCGGTTGTGCCAGGGTGGACATGCCCCGGCGGAGAGCACAGACAGCAGGGAGAAAAACAGACAATGGTACCAGGAGTTCTTGCCTAGCACCTTCCAGCCTTTAGTTTCAATAAGCATGAGATGGTATGCAGTAAAGAGAAACAAGAGGATTGTGTTATATAGCTTTCAATCAAAACTCTCAGGTCTTTTTTTAATTGTTATTCTATTACCGTTGTCCCAGTGGTTCCCCCTTTGCCCTCCTCCGCCCAGCCCACGCCCGCTCCCACAGTCCATCCCCATGCCGTTGTCCATGTCCTCAAATTCTTACCTGAGGTTCCAACTCTGATCAAATTTGGCCAATTCAAGGACACAGACTCAACTGCTTCCCAACTCTGCTTTGGGATTTTCAGCAAAACACAGTTGTGAAAACCTTGCGCTAGTTCATGCGACAGACCTCCAATGGGATTAAGTAAAACAAGCCCTCAACCCAAGGAGGCAAAAAATCTGAGACATTTTCCTTCCCTCTGTTCTCTGTATCTGAGGTCCAACTTAATGTCCAATTAAATCTAGATATTTTTAAATTGACTTTTACTGGAGGAGACGGTAGAACTGCATTCCCGGAAATAGATATTTTAGGTCAAACTTAATTCTTAGATTTTTTTCCCTCCTCCTCTTTTTTGCTAATTCAAAACAAAATGTCTATCATTCACTCTAACACCAGCCTTTAAGAGCTGGAGACAAATGGAGTCTGAATATTCACGCCCATGTGGTACAAATGAGCTGTGATTTCAGGATGCTGGCTGTTGCTCTGACAGGGGAAAAGAGCGGTTGACTCGTTTAATATTTTTGGCTGAAAACACTTTGTTCGAGAAGGATGGAAAAGGCCAACATTAATATTGAATCCTGTTATTTAATGACCAAAAATGATATACCGTGGAATGGAGCATCCTGGGTCTGGGAAAAATTGGATTGATCACATCCAGAGATGCGGGGGGGGGGGCATGAATGCAAACATATGGGGGGCCGGAAGGAAGGGGCGCTTCTAGAAAGCATTTTCTCCCGGTTCTTCAAAGAATTCCACCCTTAAAATATTATGCCCATGGTTGTGAATGTGATTCCACCACAGACGCACAAAATGTATAAACATAAAGACGTGTGTTACAATGAGAGACTCTGGGGACGTATCTAACTGCCTCCCCCAGATTGCTTGCTAATGGTTTAGAAATAAAAGATGCAGTTGGGGTTGTTGGGGAAACTTTGACCGCTATTAGCACCATCTGTCTTTCTTCTTGTTCTTCAAACATATATTCAGTCACTCATTAAGTTATTCATTTTCCAGCTGTATATTGAATTGGACCTCCTCCATCCCAGGTGCTATGTTGGGTCTGGGCTGCATTAGCGATTCGAGCGCTCCTTCCTTCTCTCCTATAAAGTGGACTTTTGTTTTATACCATGCAATGGAAAATTTGGTGAATCCAATAATGTGGTCATTGACGTAAATTGTGATTTCTGATACTTTTATTTGTTTTTCATTGGCCTCATCTTGGCAAGGAGTCATAATATTTTAAATTTCTCTATCCTCTCATCCACCTATCCTACTTAACTGTGTGGTTTATGGGCAAAACACGGCGATGCACTGACTATATCTGTAATTCTACTTTTCCGCAGATCGCTTTGAGGGATGATGCCTGATTGACCACCAACACCATGTTTCCTAAATTCTGGTTTTCATGAAGCATTTTTTTAAAGGGGGGGTATAAGAGCAGTTTTGAGGTAATTGAAAAGTCAAAGCAAAGGAATGCTGCTGTGGTGGTTTTTATGGAATGCTCATAAGAATCCAAGGTGAGAGACCCCAGGCGGATGTGCCATGCAACTGATGGAGCTTAAGCCATACGTGGGGCCTCTCCCTTCCTGCCCCGGCCCCTTGTGCCTAACTGGTAACGCACATTAAATATTGTGTTCTCTCTCTTAAAGAAGGCCTCCCACAAAACCTGGGTCTGCCCCGAGACTGACACAAACAGATAAACCTAGATGATACAGAGGGTATCTATGGGCAAATAAGCGAAACAAAGAAGTGGTGAAAATGGAGAAGTATGATACATTGATCTTTCAATTGAGAATGAAGTCAGCTTATTTTCTAAGGTGAAACCCACTTAAATGAAATAATAAATCAGTTTGCCAAAGCACAAGTGGACATAAACAGGGTTTTTACTTCATTTATAAACGTTGAATAGGAACGTCCCCCAATGTGGGGCGGGCCCAATCCTGTGGACAGCACAGGGCTCCTAGGAAGGGGCTTTGCAGAGGAGCAGGGATGCTTTCAGACAATTGCACGCTCATTTCATCACCGAGGACCTTGCCACGGTCTGCCCGTGTTATGCATTTACAGGCCATGGGAGACGGAGCTCCGTAGCGTGATGAAAAGTACAGACAGGGAGGCCCGGCTGAGGGGCTGTAAATCCCTGCTCTACCTTTTACTGGGTCTGTGACCTCGAGCACACGACTCATCTTCTCTGGGCCTCAGTCTTTTTATCTATAAAATGGGGACACTAGGATTGTTATAAAGATTTAAAATGTATTTATAAACTCGTTAGAACTGGGCTTGGTAAATAGTGAGTGCTATGTTACCATCGGCTAACTAAGTAAATTTCTCCATCTGGACCCACGTGGAGCCACCCACGTGGAACCCACCACATGTTCACTGGTGGGGTTGGCCTTGCCCGTGTGTGCAGTGCCTGGCCCAGCCCATGGTCAGCCATTAGCGAAGGATTCCAGACATCAAGGGTCACAACCCTGCAGCCTGAGGCCCCCATTGACCTGCAGATTCCTTGACCTGTGCTTCCTTTGCTCAGCATGGATTTTTTTTTTTTTAATTTGGATTTGAATGCTCTTACGGATCCATGCATTCTCCATTTTCCCACAGGCCACCACTCCCCAAATAGGGACCACTGTTGTCCTTGAAAGCATTTGAGTTTGTCCTTCCTGGTGTAAGGGAGTGAACACATAATATATGAAGACTCCAGCAGTTCTGGTTCCTGTGTCAGGAGTAGGGAGGCGGGGCTGATGAGGACATGCACTGTGAGCTGCTCTCACTCCCTGAGGCCCTGCCTGCAGGGTCCAGGGAACCCACCCATCCCTGTTTCTACACTAACAGTCACAGAAGTGAAATAAAAAATGAGTTCAGTAAGTACCTGCTTGAAACAGAGATGTGATGGCCAGATGCTGGGAGATCATTTTCATGACGGACTGAGCTGACCCAGGCTGTATCGGTCGTGCTGCAGTCAGGAGCAACTCAAAAGCTCAGTGACATAAACAAAAAATGGTTGTCACCCATGCCTTCTCCCTAATCCTGGATAGGCAAGGGTCTCTGGTCCATGTCATTGTCATCCTTACTTGGGGACCTCAGCTGACAGCTGCCTTCTGGAGCTATCGCTGGTTACCATGGTAGAGAGAAAGGAAATCTCCAAGGGTCTCATATCAGCAATTAAATGGTCTGCCCCAGCAGTGACGTGACACTTGTGTTCACAGCTCACGGGCTGAGACCAGTCACTTGGCCCCAGCGGACCACAGGGAGGCCAGCAAGTCACAGCTGTGGCATTATTTGGAACTTGGGTTCTCAGGCCAGAAGCTTTTCAGTGATTTCAACTCAGCAAATACTCCCCTGCATCTGTGAGGGCGCAGCAAAAAATAAATAAATAAAATAAAATAAAAAAATAAAAAGCCAGCCAACCCACCAAACAAACAAAACGCACTTTGAAGGGTTAGCAAAGGAGATCTAGGCCCTGACATTGAACAGCTTCACACTGGCTCAGGAGAAACACAAGTTTTGAAACATTTGAACAGCAAAGCCATAGAGCCGGGATCACCAAAAAGAACGGTGACAACAATGTTGCAGAAGTTGAGAGAGAAGATGGTTCTGGAATAAAGATAGGACTGAGTCAGACTCTAGAAAAGTATATGGGATTGGCAGAAGGACTGGAGGCCACTTCAGGGTACAGAAGAGAGGAGGTGGGGACAAAGGTCCGGAGGCGGAAACGAGGGCTGGATTACCGTAGGATGAAGAAGGTGGCTTGGACTGTTTGCCTGTGAGGGTGGGGTCGGGAGGGGACCAGGTGGTAGGTACGTGGAGCGAGTCCATGGAGGACCTCTGAGGCCTGCAGAGAAACAGCATGGTGGCATGTGGGAGGAAGATCACCTTTTCTCGCTAACCCCTCTAACACGGAGGCACCTAAACTTCCCAGTCACTAGCCCTCGCCTGCTTATTCCGTAAACCCAGAGTCCCAGATGCCCAGCTGCTTCCCGGACCCGCAGGACAGTCACTGAATGGAGACGGTAGTAAACCTTGGGTCGGTCCTGAAGCCAGGGTGAAGCTTCTTTGATCGCTCCTCCTGCTAAGAAAGAATATTCAAGTTCAAGTGAAATAGCCTCTCATTGCTAGGGTCAGCTCAGCCTCTTTGCTATGTAACATCTGGTTTTGAGATTCGGCCGAGACCCTGACTTAAATCTGTTTAACTTAAAAAGCAGCAAGAGAACATCTTGTTTTCATGGCTGCCCAGAGGATGAGTGTCAACAAATAAAAGGTCTGTTTGGGGTATTCCAAGTGGAAAAGCTGGTTGTGAGATGTGCTGCCGCTGGGGGAGATTTATTGTGGACTATTTGTTTCTTGGAACCGTGAACCAAAGTTTGAGAAAAACAAGTGGGCCAGCTTTGTTTAAATCAGCGAATTTCTGTCTGATGGTGGGTGAGAAACACACTTTTATTGTCTGACGGCCCCTGATCTGGATGGTTTCTAGAAAGATGCCTGCGTTAGCTGTGTGGAAGTCATGCCTTTCATGGATTCCCTGTGTCACTCTAAAATCATTATTTCTGTATCTCTCACACAGGTTGGGAAAGCAGGGGTGAGAATAGTTGGCCATCCCTCAAAACTGACTAGCTCCTTCTCTCCTTCACACCTCGCTTCGTTGGGAGAGAAGAGTGGAGAGGAGTTTGATTTCTCAGCACCTAGAAGAGAAGGTGTCTGGCACCTAAGAGATGTCGATATATATTTGCTTAGTGAATACAAACTTTAGTGTTCATGTCTCCTTTGTGAGTGCACTTCTGTATGTGTTACTCTCACTCCTGTTTGGAGAAGCTGTTTCTTCTGCCTATGGCTTATGCTAGCCCCTCCAAAACCACTAAGTCATCCCCATAGTCCTCTCTGATAGCAGCTTGTGTTTTTTCCTTCCTCACCGTTATCCCAATTTATATTTTATTTATTGCCTTTCTCCACCATCAAACTCTCAGAATGATGAGGGGCAGGGTAGTGGTATTTGCAACTTATATGCCCCAACAACCAATGTGGCTAGTGCGTGAGTGGTACTTGAAAATACTTGTTGAATGTTTTTATGGTTGCAGAGCCTTAACCAGTCTTACTATATATGAATTTGAACACAACGAAGAAAACAATGGGCTTACGATGCAGCTGAATATACAGGGGTCTTTTGTGGGATGACTGCCACGCATTTGACCGCACACCCTACTGAAGGTCATGGTGAGGTGGGTTGGTCAAACCATCCCTGCGGTCTCAAAGTTGTCAGGGCACATCTGCCATTATTGCTGCCCAAGATTAACGTCGTGGCACGTGGCAATAGTTTAGGGTTGATTTTTCTCTCCAATAATTGACCCATTCCTAGTGGAATTAAATCTTTGACTTTAGCCTTACGAGCTAAATTTTGGCCCACCAAAACACTTGGTAAAGGCAGTACGAGGATCTGTGGTCAGAAAGATGTGCTGGGTGCCTGGTGGGCATATGGCTTGAAATGCACATCCATTTGTCTAGTGGTCCCTGTAGACCTTTTTGAAGGTCACGCTAAATATGAACATTTCAGTTGGAGGGGGAGCAGACTGGATTCACTCGCTCCATTTTGCTTTGGCTGCCTGTGTAGACAGGGTAGAAGTGGGAATGATTTGTGAGTTCCAAAGGCTCTCTAGAGAAATGCTCCTGCATTTACAAGAGGTGCAATTCCACAATAGTTTCTTGCTTTGTATACTTGAAAACATTCCCAAAGCAACAAAGTTGGATGCAGAAAAAATAATGAGAGAGAAGAAAAATAATACTCTGATTTCTGAACAATTCTACTTTAATAGGTTGATCTGTCTGCCAGCTGGCCACATTGTTGACTACTTGTAATATATACTTTTGGTAGGCCACATTTAGTTTTTGGAACTGTTTATATTAGACTGCAGAAACTTAATTATTCTAAAATTGGCAGAACTCACTTTGGTTACTTAATACAAAATTGCTTAGTCATCTTTATACACAGTGCGGACAGCATTGTTTGAGTGTGAAAAACTGGGAAATGGCAAATGTGCTCCAAAGAGATTTTGGGTCAGGTAGGAAAATAAGAAGGTGACATTTTTTTTTTTTTCAAGAGGCTTAGCAGGTGGCTGCCACATGTTCTCATTTGACAGTCTAGGTGACTATGGAGCTGAAGTCCTTGATTGCACATTATTTTTCTGTTGTTTTTGTTTTTTTCTGGGGGGGGGTGGTGGTGGATTTTGTCGGAAGCAAAACACTTGCTGCTTCTGCTTCTTAGTTTGTGTTCTATTCCTAGATTTTTCAAGGTTCATGATTTTCCAGCAAGAGAGGGAGGAACTCCAGCGTCAGCTGTCAGAACAGCTTTCTTCTTCTCAGAAACAAACAAGGATGTCATTTCAACCCTGTTGTCACAAAGACCCCTCCCTTGTCCCTTTGGATTTGCTTATATAGTTACTATCCTTGAATTACTGCCTTCCAAGTGCGATACAGATTTATAGAGCTTCAGCAGGAAGTGGGCAGGAGAAAGGAGATTCTTCCTTGTATTTCCGAGTTTGAAGTGGCGCTGAGGGACTCCAGTTTTTCCAGGAATGCCCATGGCAACCTCACACTCTTCCTGTGACCTGGGCTGGGGCTCCTAAGAGAGATAGTGAGAAGAGATAAAAGTCCTATAGCCAATGCGTAGTGACACCAGGCCTGGAAAGGGTAGGTTCCCAAGCAAACATCTAGAACAGGGCCTTATGTTTCTAATTACCGAGCATGGTTAGAGAGCAAAATCAGGCAACACTTCTTTTTAGACTGATGGAAGCATTTAAATCAGCTCTGAATGTCAGTATTTTCTAATTATGATGGAGGAATGGCAAGGAATCTCCAAAGGCCTTGGAAATTTGGAGTGTTTCAGGTCAACCCCAATTCTCTTCATTTCTTATCCATCGTATGCCTGCTTTATCCTTCTTTCTCTTTGAACGGCACAGAACAAACATATTCCCCCAGTTAGTAAGCCTAATACCCCTCTTCCTGAAATCAGAATGTCTTTCTAAGACCAGGTTCTTTTCCACTAGAGGAAAACAACTTCAAACCATTATATAAAGCACAGCTCCATGCTAAACCAGCACCACACCCAAGGTTACTAAGAGCTCAAATGGAGACATGCATTTTGACAATGTGTTAGCTGAATTTGTCTGTTAACCAATTAAGTCCTTTGAACAAGGAATGCCCTGGAATCCATGTCAATTCAACAAATGTGAACCCAAGGCTGACTATAAGATACAATGATAGCCATATCTCTGAGGGATTACAATCTTCTAGGAAAGACAGCCATGTCTTTAGTAATTAAAATACAAGCTATAGACTAAGTATTGCAATAGAAATATAACATGGGTATCACATCAGGACAAACTCATGTCGGTGTGTCCATGGTTTGGAGATCCTACAGTCTTATGCTGGTCTTAAGCCTATACTTGAGACACTCCTTACATGAAAAAACTCCAGAAATCCTCCAATTAACAAACTGATGAAACTGCCATCTAAATGATTCATGTGAAAGCAAAGAGGAAACAGTCTGGGTGCTTTTCAATGTATTATTTAACTGCTGTATAGATTTATATGTTTAAATTATGTACCTATTACGTCTAAGGGACATAATGGATAATATCCCTTGGTTCTGTGCCAAAGCCTCTCAGCTTAGATTATAAACTCCTAGAAGATTGTCTCTAACTTGCTTCAGGATTCCAGAACGCACTAAATGCATTTGATGATCATGATGAATAGAAGTTGGAAAAAAATCACCAGGGAGTAATTAGTCCCTGACCAATAATAACATGTCCCTCGTGTATAAAAATGTTGCCTTGGACAAAGTACCTCTAGGACATACCTTTGAATTGCTTCCAACACTGTACATGGATTTTCATTTGGCCATCTAAACTCTGTCACCTTGCTAATATCTTTTTAAAAACATTTTATTTATTTATCTTCAGAGGGGAAGTGAAGGAGAGAGGGAGAGAAATATCAATGTATGGTTGCCTCTCGTGCATCCCTTGCCGGGAACTGGCCTGCAACCCAGGCATGTGCCCTGACTGGGAATCGAACCGCGATCCTTTGGTTCAAAGGCCCATGCTCAATCCACTGACCTACACCAGCCTGGGCTACCTTGCTAATATCTTATATTAACAAGATAGCTAACTAAGGCTTTTGACCTTGTTTTTTACCACCAAACTGGAAGTATTCGTTGAAAAGCCAATTTACAAGGAACAGACCCATGGCTTACTGACCTTTGATAGCTGAGTAAACCAGAAAGGCCAGAAGGTCATGCACAAGTAAAGCTATTATGTAAAATATGATGATCTCTGTGCCATACTTTCAATTGATAAAGACCTACTACCTTTGGTTTCAAATAAACTCCTCTTAGGCCTTGTTGTGCAATTTGAAGTATGATCTCTCTTCAGTGTCTTCCACTTCTTTTGTATTTGCCAAGCGTTTCATTTTCTTAGTAGCAAGGGCCCCGGCACTGGGAGATGGCCTGGCCTAGAAGACTCTCAGCAGGAGAAGAGATGGGTCACTAGTGAGGGGATTGAAAGGGCCCATCCATGCTTTGAGACTTGACCTTTACCACACCTCCCATCTTATGCCCTCTTTTCTTGCAGGTTGTAAAGTCTTTGCAGACAGACACCATGTCTTACACACCTTCGTGTCTCTGAACTACATAAGTCACTTCACATAGTACAATCATTTTGGGTGAGGAGTTGGAAGGACTTCCAGCACGGTTATCCAGCAGAGCTTTCTGTGATGGCATAAGTGTCCTCAGTCCTGTCTAATCCGGGAGCCACTAGGTACAAGTGACCACAGAGCACTTGAAGTGGGCTACTGAGGCCGAGGACATGAATTTCTCATTTTATTTCATTTTAATTCATTTTAACTTTCAGTGCATCAGGTGACTAGTAACATAGAATCTTAAAAAATATCTTTCCCTACAGTCCTGTAGGGATGGCTGTTTCCCTTCCACCTGGCTATTTCCATTAACAGGGCTTCAGGCTTTCTCAGCAACCCTGCCCATTGTCAGAAAATTCTTTTGGGGCCAGGACCCCAGGCCTTACCCCATCAGAACTAACCTCTGTTATCAGGAATGACACTTAGAAAGCACATTTACACTTTTGGTGTTTTTGCAACCCTATGCATTTTTTTCCTCACACAGACACGGTTAGGTTGAAAATCCTTAAGGTTCAAATCTATGTCTTTTATTCTTCCCTAGGGGCCAAGACGGCAGCAGCGGCCCTGTGCCTGTTCCAATTCGGTCTTATCCCGGGTCTTTCAGTCTAATTTTCCTTGAATTTGCTAAAGAAAAATACTTTTAACTTTTGGAAAGGGCACAGAAGGGATTGTGCTCCAAATTTTCACTTCTTCCTCTTCTAGGAAAAGCTTTCAGGTTGGTTTAGAGATCAGTATAATAGCAATCCTGGTTTTCCACTGACTGGCTGTGGGTGTGGAGCTGGTACGGAAGTCCCGTATGTCTTTGTTGCCTTTCTTTTAATGGACGTCAATCGACCTCTCTTCCGAGGGAGGATCAAACAACAATAGCCATAGAATTTTGAGCAACAGGAAGTGCTCCAAATAAGGTAGTAGCATTTGTGATAACATTTTAAGATGCCGCTACAATTTCTAAATGTGTTGTCTTACCCAGTGTTGAAGTCAGTATACGAATATGTAAACACCATCACTTCACAAATCTCAAAGGTCTGAAGTGTCCATTAAATTGGACAAAGAAGGCACAAAGACATTGGTTTTAGTGACATTAAGTCTGTCAGTTCTCCTGTTTTGCAAATGGAAAATTAAAAATAGAGAAAAAGTAATGATAAAAAAAACAGCAGGAAAGGAAAGAGGAAACAAGATGTGACCGGTTAGCTCAGTAGGGCTTTGTGTTCTAGATTCTGCTGATTAGAGAGAGAGCAGAAGCAACGTGAGAAGGCCGAGTTCACGTTGTTCTCACTCTTATTTCTATATTGCTGGCCTTCACAAATGTGCCTTGATGATTTCATGTACTTTTTTTTTAAGTAGCACAAATTTTTGGAACAAGATGGTGAAGGTTGAGCTAAAGTTAAGTCCAGACGGTATGTTACAATCCATGTGTTTATTTGGTTTTTGAGTCCCAAATGAACCATTCGGTTCAGAAAAGAGCAAAGCAGGTTGATAAATTGAAATTTTTTTTAAAAGGACAAAAGTTCATTTTCTACAGTCAGAGCGAAAACATTGCCAGATTTACTGTGTGACTACCGCAAATGTGGGTTTATATAACTTTCGAGATTCATATATAATCTATTACCAAGGTCTTTAATTCTTGTTGTAAACACTGATCAGTCAATAAAATACAGCGATGAATCAGCTTGAGTTACATTTTTTATACCCAGAATGATAAAATCAAGAATCAAAGGCTAATGGTTCAAATTAGCTATAATTCCTCAGTGCCTATCATGTTTCAGTAGTTCAATAATGAAAAGATTTTTTAAAAGACTGTATCTATTCACAAATGGCCTTAAGAACAAAGTATGTAGAAAGTCAAATATCAATAAAATATTTAAATGCTAGTTAGAGCAAAGGAGGAGCTGTGGCAAGGCAGAATATTGTTAATTGCAAAAAAGAATGATAGAAGTTCAAGGAGGGAGCCATCACTTCCAAGCTTAAGTCCTCAGGCCAGGCTCATAAAGGAAGTGGAATTTGAGCCCGAAATTTGTAACTGAATAAAATATGGACAGTGAAGAGAACAGAGAGCCCATTCCAATGGATGGAATGGTAGTAATAATGAAAGTGCAGAAGTGAAAAATTATATGAAACATTTCAGAAGCAATAAAATATGTTTTATCTAGGATGCCGTGGGATGATTTGCTTGAAAGAAGGTTAATGCTTTTTCTAAAATTTTAAAAAATTGTTTATTCATTGATTTGTGTGTGTGTGAGAGAGAGTCAGAGGCAGAGAGAGAGAGAGAGAGACAGAAAGAGAGACAGAGACACTGATTTGTTGTTCCGCCCATTTACATATTCATGGATTGATGCTTGTTTGTGTCCTGGCCCAGGGATAAACCCACAACTTTGGTGCATCCGGACAACGCTCCAACCAACTAGGACACCCAGCCAGGGCAGTTAACATAATGCTTTCTACATAAGCAAATTGAGACAATGCACTTAGATATCAAAACATTTATACCTGGGAAGAAGAAAATGTGGCTATGTCATGTTTGATGTATCTATCTTTGCTGGATTAGAGAGCAGCTATAGACCTGTGGTACATGGAATAGGATGACACTTTGAACATCATCTGGTCCAACCATCTCATTTTACAGAGAACAAAAGCTTAAAGAAGGTCAGTAGGTCTCCTAATTCTGAATCCAGGTCATTGTTTGCCAAGGATTTATAGAGGAGGGCGATTGAAGATTTGGGATGAGCGAAGATAATCTGAAGATCAGAGGTGGAGCGCTGATGGAGTATGTTCCACCCAGAAATCACTCAGTATGTGTCAAATGAAAAGAAGTATCAACATGAGTTGCAGTGGTGACCCAGCTAAAATGAACGCACACCTTTAGGGGAGACAGAACATGGTCCCTGGCCTGCTCGCCCAAGCCCCAGAAACTCATGAACAAAAATCAAAAAGCAAATGATGAGTGTGACCCAAGGCAGGAGATGGGCATGATAGGCCTGGTAGAAGCTTAAGGAAAAAAAGAAAGCATGAACAGTAAGTCCCTGGAAGGCATGGACCTTTTTAATCTTGTTCACTGTTGACTCCCCAGTGTCTAGAACAGAACCTGGTACACTGTAAATGCTCAGAACATTGATGCTTTTGTGAGGCTTCAGTGAAGTAGTTGGACCATGTGATTTACAGTGGGCACATAATGATGACTAGCTGTAATGCCTGTGAGTGCTGAAAGACTGGGGTTCCTTGTGACATCAGAGAAATAGTTAGGCTGTGAGCGAGTCTGTAGTGGATCACAGCAGGAAGGCATGTATTGAGGAAGGTGCAATGCAAGAGAAAAAACTCGAACATCTCAAAGAAAAGGGTGCAATGATGTGCTCCAACACACGGCCATCCTGGTTTACAAATCTTACAAAGAAGTAACAGTGAAACAATAAGGGCTTAATAAATGTTTGCAAGGTTTAATTTAATTAAGATCTCTGACACATGATCATTTTATGATTTAAACCAAATGGGTTTGAAACTGAAGAGACATGGCTCGTTTTAAGGATCACCTCATACCTGAGTTATGTGATCCAATGGATTAAACCAGAGATCGCTGACAACATAGTGTCCCCAGAACTTCCCTGGGGCATGCATATTTATTTCCTGAGAGGGGAAACAATTCCTAGAGGAAAGTATGGGTTAGTCCAAGAATATTATTGCAGTCAAGAGCACATACGTTGAATTCTGTAAAATGGGGATTTATAATAGCTATCTCACAGGTTTGTTATGTAGCTAAAATAAGATTACATATTTTAAAATGGCTCAGCACAGTATCAAGCCACAAAAAGACATGGCAGAAGCGTAAGTGAATATTGCTAAGTGAAAGAAACCAGTCTGAAAAAGTATCATTCCAACTATGTGGCGTTCTGGAAACAGCAAAACTGCAGAAACAGTGATTAAGATCAGTGGTTGCCAAGGGTTGCGGTGGGGGGGTAGGGAAGGGGCGGGGCTGTTTAGGGCAGTGAAACTATTCTGATACTGTCGTGGTAGACACGTGATATTATGCATTTGGCAAAACCTCTAGAACTGTATCACACAAAGTGTGAAACCTGATGTAATCTGTGGACTTTCATTAATAATAACACCAATATTGGCTCACCCATAGTAATAAATGTACCATACTACTGCAAGATGTTAATAGGGTACAGTAGATTGCTAAGCTGCCACGGCTTCAAACAGGAGGGACTCATTGTCTCACGGCTCTGGAAACTAGCAGCCCGAAGTCAGTGTCAGCAGACGGCTCCCCC